>CM069917.1:6580234-6797956 GCA_036172215.1 Camellia granthamiana
TAAAAACTAACAAACAAAAGTAATAAAAAAAAGATATTATATGGGTTTAGCTTTGAGTTTAGGTTTTATATAGAATAAGAGAAAATACTATGGGGGATTATGTATAATAAAAATATAGACTATTTATATACGGTCCGAATCGGTTCTAATTCGGAACCGTGGAGTTCAATTCGGAACCAATTCGTGGATTACGGATTTTTAATTCTTCAATCCGGAACCAAACTACGGATTCAAAAAATCAATCTAAACCTATCGAATTAGACTAGATTATATCGAATTACGAATTTCATTGATTTCTTACCCAGCCCTAACAAAAATGTACTTTGACTACTACAATAGGGGAGCTCAGGACCAACCCACACTAAGAGAGAACATGGTTATTAATATACTTCATTAAATGCTCTTTTGAAGTGTTGTCTCTTTTACTTGTATTGCATCTGATGGATTTTACTGAAATGGTGAATGGCCTCTGATTCAAAAAATGCCGCATGACTAAAGTCAACAATGGAAAGAAAAAAAAACTGTGTTGAGATTTAGAAGTGGCTTTTACAATGCATTTTACATATGCTCAAAGTATTGAAAATTTTGAAGTACAATTAACACAGAAATGGATCATACGACTAGACAAAATATATATGACTAGATAATATTTTACAAAATTTATTGATGGGTTCACATTTAAAAAATTTTAACCATCAGTTTTATAATTAGTTTGTGTTTTAAATTTAGGGAATTTTTTTTTTAAGGTCCCTAATATTAAGATGGGAAATTTGGTTATAAACCCCTTTTACCTTCTTTTCATTGTTAGAAGGACTAAGAAAAAAATTATACTTTCTAAGCCCCCTCATAATTATAAAATCTTGCATAAAGGATAAAATTTATTATTTAAATATTTTATCAGATTATTATACCCTCACATATACACAATCCAGATACAAAATTTATCTTCTCTTTCGTCTCTCACTTCTAGCCCTAGCTTCCTCTATGGCCGGAGCTGTGTCATTCCTAAGCTCCGACGATCTCTCTCCGCATCTTCTCAACTCTCCTCCTTCAACTCTCCTTCAACTGTTCATCTTCTATCTCGTCTCTCTCTTCTAATCCTAGCTTCCTCCATGGCCGGAGCTGTGGAGAACTTGCAAATCGCGCTAATACATATATATATATCTGTATATATGTGTGTGTTTGTGTGTTTTGAGATTTGAATTCGAATATATACGTGTTTTGAGATTTGAATTCGAATATATATATCTACATATTCCGATCTGTAATCTATATATATATATATATCTATATATGTGTGTTCTGAGTCTTTAAGATCGGAGATTTGAATGATTGCATAGATCGGTCCATTTGATTCGAACTCAAAAGCTCAAAGATTTAAAGTAAAATCTGAAAAATCTGTGTGTATGAAAAATCTCAATATTTTTGAAAGCTCAAAGTTTCAAAAATCTGTAAAATCTGCAAAATCTGAAGAACCGGGGTATGAAAAATTGAGATTTCTCTAAAATTTTCAGATTATAGGCCTGATTCAAGGATTATAGGCATGATTCAATGTTTTTCAGAGTAAACATCGATTGATTCAAGGATTATAGGCCTGATTCAAAGCTCAAAGCTCAAAGTTCCATCGATTTTTCAGAGTAAACATCAAATTTCATTTGATAGAACCAGAGTAAAATTTTACTCTGGTTCTATTGTTCTTTTTTTTCATTTGACAGAACCAGAGTAAAATTTTACTTTTATACAGAGTAAAATTTTACTTTTAGCTTCAGAGTCTCACAGTTTACTTATTTTTCAGAGTAAAATTTTACTTTTATACAGAGTAAAATTTTACTTTTAGTTTCAGAGTGTAAAATTTTACTCTCATTCAGAGTAAAATTTTACTTTTATACAGAGTAAAATTTTACTTTCATACAGAGTAAAATTTTACTTTAGTTTCAGAGTGTAAAATTTTACTTTCATACAGAGTAAAATTTTACTTTCATACAGAGTAAAATTTTACTTTAGTTTCAGAGTGTAAAATTTTACTTTCATACAGAGTAAAATTTTACTCTGAAATACATAGTGAAAATGTCTTAATAGGAGAGCTGATAGATATGAAGGTAATATAGTAAAAGAAATAAGTTTTAAAATATCAGGGGGTTTTGAAAGTACTTATATAATTCTTGTCATTTTGAAACAGAAATTAGATAGTGAGGGGGCTATGACCAAATCCCCCTATTAAGATTTTATAATATAAAGGATACTCAATATTTTCATAATATTTAAGGTCCCTTAATATCAATTCAGAGAAAATTCAATCCAGAGAAATTTGATCCAGAGAATTTCTCTGGACAATTCACAGAGAAAATTCCAAATTTCTCTGAACACATCACAGAGAAAATTCTAAATTTTTCGGGGCAAATCACAGAGAAAATTCCAAATTTCTCTAAACCAACACCAAATTTCTCTGGACATATCATAGAAAAAATTTTACACATCACCTACACTAAATTTCTCTGGACACATCATAGAGAAATTTTACACATCTTCAACACCAAATTTCGCTAGAAGAGAATCTGAGAAAGAGCACAAATTATGATATATTACCACCACAAAAGAAGAGCTAAAGAAGAATCCAACCTATCAAGTAAATTGAGAGAGAAAAAGAAAGAGATCTTCCAAAACAGCTTTCAAAAAGTACCCATAGAAATCTGTAAAAGCTCTCAAAGCAACAGGACAACAACAGTCATGGAGGCACATTGTATGTGTACAATGCTGATTTTGATACATTTAGGGATTCTTGCATTTATGTACAATGCAACACAGTACAATAATTAACTTACCATATCCTTCCATGGAGATGGTTTGCAGATCCCCTCCAAAATATCTGACATATAAGCGGCTTATTGGAATCCCATATCCATAACCAGCTACATTGACTATTCCAAGTTCTGATCACTCATCCATGGGATTTTTGGTAGTACTGTAAAGATATATAAACATTTCTCTGGATTCCTAGAATTTCTCTGGAGGAAGAAGATGATGAAGGCTTGAGTTAAAAATTTATCTAAGAACTCTAGAATTTATCTGGAGAGAAATTCTTTCTCTGGAGAGAAATTTCAATTTTCTCTGAACAAAGTCAAAGAAATTTATGAACAAAGCCAGAGAAATTTCAATTTTCTCTGAGTAATTTTCTCTACCTTGTTTAAAATTGTGAACAACACAGAGAAATTTTTCTCTGGTTTAATTAAAACAATTTCTTTGAACTCACTCTTTCCAAAACCCATTTTCTTTGCTAAGAAAAGAGTTTCTTTCATTGCAACAAGCGCTTTGCTCTCAACTTCTAAAGGAACAGTTTTAAAGGATTTTCATAAAAAAAGAACTCTCAAGGTATTTTTCATGAAAAGGATTTTCATGAAAAATGACACAGGAGCAAGCAAGTAAACCCCCCCCCCAAAATGTCACTTTCATCACTCACTCTCTCTCTCTGTCCTTCTCTGTTTAATGGCAACTTTGTGGCCTCCCTTCTTCTCATTCTCTATTTAATGGCAACTTTGTTGTGGCCTTCGTTCCTCTCATTATCACAATCTCACACCCAGAAGAAAAAACCCATCTCAGTCTCATCATTAATCTCTTACTATTATATTATATATATATATACCCACATAAATGGACTTACCCAATTCTTTTCACATGAATGAATCGTTATAAGGATTCTTGACTAGGATTTTGGATTTTTTACAGGTTGGGTCTTTGACTTAATTGTTGGTCATTATATACATACGTATACGAAGATATGAAAGTGTTTATATGATTGAAAGTTGGGAATTGGGTGTATTGGACCGAAAGAGAAGACATTGTCCAGGTGTTTTTAGTGACTGAAAGCCATGAATTTCAGTTGCTTTGGAGGATTCAAAATTGAGGAAGGAGGCTCGCAAGATCAATGGCGATCTCGACGTCAAGCTCTCTTCTTACGCAAAGCTCGGCTCTAGGTTCTCCCATGGAGGTTCCCTTCTCTCTCTCTCTCTCTCTCTCTCTCTCTCTCTCTCTCTCTCTCTCTCTCTATACATATACATACTTACATATGTATCTATTTATGTATCTTTGATTCTCAGATCTTGCCTTATGAATTCAGTTTGCAAATGAGGTTTGATTTGAGTCAAATTTCTTTGTGATATATGGGTGTGGGAGTTGAGGGACCTTAGACATCATAAAATAATATTGTGGATCTCTTCCATTACTAAAAATGAGGGGAGGACCTTAGACTAATTTTCCCTTAAATTTATTATCAATTGCATTCGGTTTCTATGTTTTTAGTTATTTATGTATATGATTCGTTTTTTATTGTGACTTATGTTATACTGTACATAGTTTAAATGAAACAAGACAAAATTGCAAAAAATTTATAAAAAGTACACACAAAGAGAAAAAGAACAACGATCAATAGAGAAGTTGACAAAATCATTTGAAAGTTCTAAATGAAATCATTCTACAATAGATAAAAAGCTATATTATTGTCTTTTTTTTAGTTGAAATTATATTATTATTGTCTTGTTTTTGTAGTTGAAATTTGGTTGGACAAAGGTTTGTCCCTAATAATCAATTTTAATAGTTTAATGTGTTAATTATTAAACTTGATAGACTTTAAGGGGTAAAGTTAAACAATTTTTTTTTTAGGGGCAAAAAGAATTTTTTGGTCAAACAATTGTAATATGGTTAACAAACAATTTTGGACAAAGATTAATATTTTTGAAAGTTTAAGGGGTTCATAGTTTTTTTTTGAACTAAAAGGTGTTTATAGTTGAAATTGATAGTTAAAAAATAAAGTAACATAAGTGTTATCATTTGAGTGTGAGAGGGAGATTTGCGCCAAACGACTAGCCAATCTATACCAACATTGGACATGGTGTTAGGCCTCGAAGGGAGAGTTTGGCACGCTGAGAACAAATTGGATCCGTGCCCAATGCGGCAGAACGTTAAGATTGACTGAGATACACTTGGCCAAGCTAAGGAAGAATACGTTGTCAAACCGAGCTTGGCCCACGCAGATTATAGTGTTGGGCCAGGCTTGGACGAGCGGGCCCATAGACCGGATTGAGGTTTATTTGACTGAGTTATAAGTGGCTCGGACTGCAAATATAGAAATAGACGACCCTTGAGGGTGTAGTAGGAGGCCGAGATGCCGAATGCCGCGCCCCGCAGCTTGTCGGCTTTGATGGATCGGTTTGATTTTGCTCAGCTATGACTGTCCATTGTGATGTCTGTCTCTCAAGTGATAGCTCGGTTGTGTAAGCTACCTGGACCAATGGTAAGAAAGGGGAAATCTACTCTTGGTATGCGTCAATACTGTTTGGCGGTTCGACAAACACTGTTTGGAGGTTTTGGTCTCTACACGTGTAAGAAAGGTAAAGGGGAGCACAACCGCTTGCCCAGAGAAGGACAACAGAGGTAGTGCGCCCACAATCTCTGAGGCTGCATGGCCAGCCTAGAAAAAGGAGGAACATGGAGACGTTAGATGTAAGCAATCTGAAAGAATTTCTAACTCTCTTCATAGTGCTCTTGACTCTCCTCTCCCAAGTGTGCTGACTTGATCGTCGGAGGGTTTATCCGGCAGCACACCGCCGGACAGCTCACCGTCTTTCTATTCTCAGGTTAAGCGACGCTACGTGAAGCTTAGATCCAAGAAGTACGGAGAATGGAGAATATTTCACCCCTGTACAATTAGCGCCGTCTCTGGGAAAACTTTGGCAGACAAACCTTGGTCTCCAAGCTTTTTCAACTGTTTCCATGGCCAACAACGACGAAACACCGTTGTCCATTGTCGACGGCATCACACCAGAGTCTATCCGAATGAAAGATGGCCCTCCCACTATTCCAACCATGGCGGGCCTGGAGACTTCTTCCAAAGGTGCGCGAGACAATCGCGCGAGAAGCGTTGAACATTCAAAGAGTCCTAAAGGTCACCGATGGTGAGGAGAGTCGCATGCTCAGCGCCTGGAGCACAAACTCATTGACCAGAACGCCCTCATTCGGAAGATGGCAGCTGAAATGGAGATGTTAAAGCGCCAAATCAAAAGAAAGGGTATTGTTGGAGTGGGCGACCATAGTGAACGCACCCCACCCTATCGCTTTGACAGTCGTCGCCAACATGGGACACCTTCTCTCTTTATCACCAGAAGCTACGGAGTTGGCGATTCCAACCCACAAGTAGAGAGATTTTACACACGCAATAGCAGTTACTGTCCTTCGCATCCATCGACAATGTCGAGATACTCTTACTTCGCCCGTTCGGGGGAGCTGAGGGATGTGCTGGAGGAGTGAGCCCGCCGTAGAGAGGCCCGAAGATTGCTGGCGCTGCAAAGGCTGAGTCCCTAAATCCATTGCAGTAAGGAAGTGGCCATGCCGGTGCCTAGATTAGTGGCTCCAGCACCGATGGACAGAGCTCTAGCAAGACATACCACTACCCTATTGTCCCTAGAGATCGAGAGCACACCACTCCTTACTGGATTCCACCAACCTAAGTTCACGCCGTACGACGGCAAGACAGATCCGTACATGCATGTTAGTCATTACCGGCAAGTAATGGCTGGCCACCGGCGCAATGACGCCTTGATGTGTCTCATATTCTTAACAATTTTGGGAGAACTAGGCCTGAAGTGGTTCAAAAGGCTCCCGACGGGAAGCATCGAGGGGTGGCAATAACTAGCGGAGGCCTTAGTCACCGGGTTCAAGACCAATACTCGAACATCGAAGGAGGTCGACCACCTCCTGACCGTTAAGATAGAGTCAGGTGGTTCTTTGAAGGCATACAATGCCAAATATTAGAAAACCTACAATGAGATCCTCGATTATCCCACGAATCTAGCGATCGCCCAATACAAGCGAGGTCTACCAGTCGAGCATAGGCTGCGAGACTTGCGCACGATGCATCTGCCCACAACCATGGAGTCCTTAATGTAGTGGATCGACGAGTACGTCTGAGTAGATGATGATGCCGCCACCGCTGCCACAACCGAGAAGGCAAATCCAGTTACGACGGACAGAAGAGTAGCTAGGAAGGTTCACTCAGTGGGACAGGAGGACAACCATCCTAACAACCGAGCTAGAGACCAACATCGCGATTCAAACCGCAATGATAGAAACAAAAGCCATGGAAATGACCGAGCTAACGCTCCTCACAGCGAAAAGGAAGATGCCAAGAGAAAGTTGAAGGCACAAACCGGCATCACCACTGTTTTTAAGATTCCAATTTATTGCATCCTAAATGAAATCAGAGGTGAGCCATATGTACATTGGACGGCCAAATTGGGAGACACGCAAAAGGGCTTCAACTCAAGGTACCGTTGCACCTTCCATAAAGAAAGGGGGCACCAAACAGAGGACTGCGTGCTACTCAAACAACACTTGAAGGAGCTGGTTGCAGCTGGGCATCTGGACCAGTACATAGACGGGGGTATGAGGGCCGCTCCACAAGGGCAAGCCGAGCCAAATGGCCTTGTCGTCCTGGATGCAGGACCCCAAGGCGTAATCAATGTTATTTACGGCATCATTAAACCAACGTGGGTTTGCGAGCTAAGGGGGATGATCGAGAAGGCTGAGCACATGGGGGAAGTGCTCTTTGTTCAACCAGCCGTGAAGAAAGGGAAGATCGAGATAAAAGACATCTTAACTTTTTCAAGCAAGGACTTGGAAAGAATTCAAACGCCTCATAATAACGCCTTAGTTGTGACTCTTCGCGTCAAAGACTTCGACATCAAAAGAATATTGATCGACCAGGGGAGTTTGGTCGAGATCATGTACTACGATGCATTTAAACAAATGAAGTTGGAGGACAAAGACTTGGCTCCAGTAACATCCCTTTTGGTTGGCTTCAACTCTTAACCAGAATGGCCGATCGGAAAAATCATATTGCCGGTCAAGGCTGGGTCAATCACGAAATAGGTGGAATATTGGGTACTGAAGGTGCCATCGACCTATAACTTGATCTTGGAGAGAGGTTAGTTGCACGCCATGTAAGCAGTAGCATCAACTTATCACCAGGTCATGCGCTTTCCTGCACTAGCCGGGCAAGTCGAAGAGGTTTGAGGAGACCAAGTGATGGCAAAGTAATGCTTTGTAGCAGTGAATGACAGTCGGGCTGCCAAAAGCTTTGTCCAAATGATAGAAGGGCCAGACGGAAAGGAAATCCTAGAAGATGTAGGACGAAAAGCTGAAGAGAAATCAGTTGAAGATTTGGTGGAAGTGCGCGTCGATGAGAATGATCCAAATAAGTTCTTTCTTTTGGGATCATCTTTGTCAAGCGCCGAGTGGCTTAATTATGTAAATTTTTTGGTTTCCAACATTGAGGCCTTTGTGTGGACGCTTTACGATATGCTTGGCATCAACCCTAGGTTCATTTGTCACCAGTTGAATGCCTTTCCGAATGCACGACTGGTCATTCAGAGAACGCGGTGCTCAGCCTTACACCATGCCGAGGTAGTGGCAGATGAGGTCAAAAACTTATTGGATACTGGGGTGATAGAAGAAGTGCAATATCCCAGATGGATCTCTAACACGGTGGTAGTGCCGAAAAAGAATGGAAAATGGCGAGTGTGCGTCGATTACAAGACAGTCAACCGTGCATGCCCAAAGGATAGCTTTCCACTCTCGAGGATTGACCAGTTGGTGGACCTTACCGTTAGCCACCAAAGGTTTAGCTTCCTAGATGCATATCGTGGCTACTACCAAATAGCCATGTACGAGCCAGACAGAGAGATCACTTCATTTACCACACCAAGGGGCTTGTACTGCTATAAGGTCATGCCATTTGGTCTCAAAAATGCCGGGGCAACTTTTCAAAGAATGGTGAGCAAAAATTTTGCCCCTCTATTGGGCTGCACTATGGAGGCTTACATTGACGACATGGTGGTGAAGAACAAAGGCAAGTCTCAGCATCTCACTGACCTAGCTGAAATGTTTTTCATCCTCAAATACCACAAGTTATGATTGAATGCATCCACGTGAGCCTTTGGGGTGGGAACTGGTAAATTTTTGGGCTTTTTAGTTACCAACCGAGGAATTGAGGCCGACCTATCACAAATCAGGGCAATTCAAGAGCTGGAACAACCAAATTCCACAAAGGATGTGCAACATCTCGCCGGAATGGTGGCCGCACTGAACAGATTTATCAGCCGGTCATCAGATCATTGCAGGCCATTTTTCAAGACTTTGAAAGCCAAGTTTTTCTAGGATGAAGAGTGTGACCGCGCGTTAACGGATCTAAAGGCTTATCTCTCCTCGGCTCCAATCCTGGTCACACCACAGCTGGGCGCAGAGCTATATCTCTACTTGGCAGTTTCTCAACATGCGGTAAGCGTGGTCCTCGTCCGTCCTGAGGGGGTCCAGCACCTCCCAATTTTCTACGTCAGCAAGACATTGCTCCCGGCTGAATCGAGATATTTGCTGCTTGAAAAATTGGCACTAGCTCCCATGATGGCATCCAGGAAGTTGGCCCACTATTTCCATGCCCACACAATAGTTGTGCTGATCGAATTCCCGCTCAAGGTGCTCTTTAAAAAGGCGGACTTCACCTTCAGGATTCTGAAGTGGCCGTAGAGCTAGGACAATACGATGTCAAATTCCAACCACGCACAGCTATTAAAGCTCAAGCCCTTGCCAACTTGATGGCGGAATTTGCCCCTGGCACACATTCTGTTTACCTTGTTAATGTGGCTAGCACGGACTTGGCGCAGCCCACGGCCTTGATAGCGGAAAAAGGTCCTGAGAAACAAGTAATAGAAGAACAAGAAGATACTGACCTAACAATTAGGCTAGCAAAGCAAGAGAAGGCTGACTTGCTGACCGACCAAACGAATACCCATTCGGATAAACTCTACACGAAACCGACCAGTGCCTTGGATATAAGAGACTCTCAAAATCCCTCCGGCTGCTAGAAATTATTCATTAGCAAGATGTGGAAGCTCTTCGTTGATGGAGCCTCCAATAGACATGGCGCCAGGCTAAGAGTCATGTTGACATCACCAGATGGGCTGGCCATTAAACATGCTATCACACTTGGTTTCCCGACATCTAACAATAAGGCTGAGTATGAAGCCCTCCTCGTCGGACTGAAGAGTGCTTTAAGAATGAAGGCGTCAAAGCTTATAGTATTTAGTGACTCCAAGCTGGTAGTCAATCAAGTTTCTGGAGAGTATGAAGCCAAGGACAAAAAGATGGCCAAGTATCAAGCACTGGTTCGTGCAGAAGTCAAAAAGTTTGCCGTGATAAGATTGAAGCAAATTGACCACGAAGAAAACAGCCAAGCTGACGAATTAGCCGACCTAGCATCTATGCAGACTACTTTTCCCAATCCGTTGATGATAGAATTCTTGCCCCGACCAAGCATTGAAGAACCAGAGGCATCCGAAGTACTCTGTACGGGCTTGGGACCGTCTTGGATGGATCTAATCATCGCCTTCCTGAAAAATCAAATTCTGCTCACTAAAAAGAAGGAAGCCAACAAGATAAGGGCCAAGTTAGAGCGGTTTTGGTTCTCTCCATCTGGCGCCTTATACAAGAAGTCCTTTACTGGGCCATACCTGAAGTGTGTTCACCCTAGCAAGGTTGAAGCTTTCCTCTTCGAGATCCATGAAGGCATCTGTGAAAGCCATATTAGGGGTAGATCTTTGTCTTACCGAGCAATTTTCCAGGGTTATTAGTGGCTGTGCATGCAAGCCGACGCGCAGAAATATGTTCGCAAATGTGAAAAATGTCAAAAATTCGCTCACCAAATCCACCAGCCGGCTAGAGAGTTGCTTTCCCTTATAAGTCCTTGGTCATTTGCGCTTTGGGGGCTAGACATTGTAAGACCATTTCCAATTGCTCCGGGAAACTACAAATTTTTCATCGCTGCTACGGACTACTTCACTAAGTGGGTAGAGGCCGAGCCATTGGCCACCATCAAGGAAAAAGATGTAAAGAGGTTTGTCTGGCAGAATGTTATCACTCACTTCGGCATCCCAAAGGCCCTCATTTCGGATAATGGCACACAGTTCGATGAGAAACTCTTTCGCAGATTTTGCGAGGAGTTAAAGATTGAGTTTTACAACTCTACACCGGCCTACCCTCAATCAAATGGTCAAGCCGAAGCCTCAAACAAAACCATCTTGGATGGGCTGAATAAGCGACTGGAGAAGGCCAAAGGGAAGTGGGCTGAGGAACTCCCCAATATGCTCTGGGCATACCGCACTACACCAAAACGCTCAACTAGGGAAACTCCATTTGCCTTGGCTTACGGCATAGAGGCAGTCATACCATTGGAAATCGGCATGCTAACCATCCGATCTGAAAGTTTTGAACCAAACTTAAACAGTGAAGTTGTAGCCCTGGAACTGGACCTAGCTGAGGAAAGAAGAGAATGGGCACTAATTCACATAGCCGCCTACCAATAAGAGCTCTCCAAGAAATACAACAAGACCATGCATCCTTGGCTATTCAAGGTCAGAGATTAGGTCTTGAGGAAAGTAATGGGCAACACACTAATCCTTGGAGAGGGCAAATTAGGAGCAAATTGGGAAGAACCGTACAAGATAACTAGCCTTGCTGGCAAAAGGGCATACCACCTGGAAGACTTGGATGGTAAAGCTATCCTTAGACCATGGAATGCGGCCAATCTCAAGCTATTTTACTTCTGACATGTAACTGTTCTTCCTTTGTATCCAAGTTTAGCCTATTGGCATTGTAAGTAATGTTTAAAATGCAATGAAAAGAACCTTTGACTTGTCTCTATCTGTGTATCATTTTTTCTCATACATTAGCATTGTATCTGAGCTGCTCGGTACGAGGGGCATCTCGCCTAACTTAGCTCTACCCCAGCCGAGCTGATTCTGCTCGCTATGACGAAAATTTGGTGATATTCCTAGTTCTCCATGTAAACTGAGTTGATTTTTTTGGCTCTGTTCGTCATTCAAACAGTTGGTGTTTTCCCCAATTATGATTGCTCGTTCTGAGCTGACTTTGCTCACCCGTTCAAGCAATTGTTGTTTCCCCCAATCAAGATTTCTTGTTCTAAGATGATCATGTATAGTTTCCCAGGCTGATTTTTGCTCGTTGATGGAGAGCTGATTTTGCTCACCCAAGAAAAAAGTTGGTGTTTTACCCAACTTGTATTGAAACCAAGCTGACCTTGCTCGATCGCTCAAATAGTTGGTGCTGATCCGAGCTAATTTCGCTCACCTTGAATTGAGTTTGCGATTTATCCGATTCATGGATTGTTTTTACCCTCGAACTGAGCTGATTTCGCTCGTTAAAAATGTTCGACTCCCCAATCTGATTTTGCTCGTTAACTCGAGTTGATTTCTCTCGCCTTAAATTGAGTTTACAATTTATCCAACTCATTGGTCGTTTTTACCTCAACCGAACTGAATTTACTCGAATGTAAGGTAGCTATGCTTCCCCCAACTTCGAAAAGAAATTTCACATTTGCGCACATTTGAAAAGAGATCAGCTCGGCCAAACCAAGATCATCACGATTGGATTACTATGAGGAGATTTTTATCTCGGCTACATATAGATCCAGTTTCATGTTGTGATACCGAACAATAAATATCTCAGCCAAGTCGAAGAAAATGATAACAAGGCAAACAAAAATTCGAATACATGGTGAGCAAAAACTTTATCATTTTTCATTCATGAAAAAATGCAATTACAAAGTGGGGATCATAGCCCGGTTACACACACAAAAAAATAAATAAATAAATAGAGAGAGAGAGAGAGAGATCAATCCAGATCCGCCATGTTATCTTGGTCTGTCACACCTATCTTGGCATCTTCTTCTTCCACGCTGACCACCGTATCCAACTCTTGCTCGGGCTCCTCTTGGGCTTGGTTTCCTCTTTTTTTAGACACCTCAGAAGGAAGGTTTTTATCGGTGTGTTGCACGGGGGGAAGCGTCTGCCGCAACTGCCAGTTTCGCCTCTTCTATCAGTTTCTGTTACACGGCACTGGCATAAGCTTGCATATGGATCGGAATGAAGGCGGCTGGAGGATGTTTGAACATATCAGAGTCTTGCCCAATGCCAAGTTTTTCCACGGCAGCTTTCCAGCCGCACTGGAAAAAGATGTCCTTAATTCCCTCGACTTGTCGTTCGTAGGTTTTTCCACCCTCCGGATAGTCACGATCTTCGGCGTCGTCTACTTGCTTCTCTAACTTGCCCTTGTGCGTTTCCCACAACTTCCGCAGCTCAGCAATATATCTGGCTTTGGTTACCTATAGCTCATTTTGCTTGTCCCCATCCGCCATTGCCAGCCGTTCTGTAAGCTGGATGTGCTCGGCCTCTGCCACCCCCTATGCAGTCTTCAACTTCTCCAGTTCGGCCGTTTTTGCTTTATTATCCGCGATGGCCTCCCGCAGACTTTCTCGAACAGAAATCATGCGTTTATGAGCAAGATAGTTTTTCTGTACGACCTGGAGAGAAGCAGAAGTTAGTACGGGGAACCGATCAATAACTTGAAACAAAACCACTTGATTACTTACCAGAACGATTGACTTTGCCGCCGATCGAAGGACTTTCAGATTGGACAATTCATCGTGCTTCTTCATGTCTATAGGGAGAAGTAAACCCTTGGCCATGTTGAAGTCGATCGAATAGTCCTTGTCGGCATATACTGAGTTTGCTACCGACACTGCTCGGCCCTTGTATTTTAGTTCGGGTGACCAGATTGGGGGGGCAGTTGATTGGTTGATTTGTTGGATTGCTCAGCAAGAGGTTGTTCAGTCTGGTCTCCCTAATCAACCGATGGTAGCTCAGCTGAATCCTCATCAACCAGGTGCCGCTCAGTTTGTGCTGGTCTTGGTCTTTTCTTGGATCGACCAGTAGCTTGCTCGCTAGCAAGAGCCAGCACCGATCTCTTGTCTAGCACGGTTGGCGTAGAGGATTGACCCCCAGCAGGTTCCTCAGACTGAGAGTCGCTCGGCTCGCCTATAATCATCGATTTGATAGCGCGGATCATGGCCATCTCTTGCTCGGCGGTTAAGGGAACTAGTCTAATCGACGGGAGAGTTGGGTCTAGTTCTGGAGAAGGAGCACGAAGAAAATCAGTGACCCTGCTCTTGTGCGACACAGTATGCTGGTAACTCAGTTTGAAACCGAGCAGTTTTTTAGCTTCACGCTCCTCGACCAGATGCCACAAAGAAACTCTTATTGCCTCTCGGTTAGCGTTGGAGTAATCGTCCGCCAAAAGCTTATAATCTGCAAAAATGAAGCAAGGGTTAGATCGGTAAAGGCAATTCAAATTCAAAAAAAATTACACTGTGTTATGATGCTCACCAGCACTCCCAAAATTTTTATGTACGTACCAGCCCAATATGGGCGCTTCGATGTCTTCGTAATTCCCAGACACCTACAAGAAGTCATCATCATTCACCTCTTTGTCTAGATTGCCCTTTATGAGTTTTGCTCGGCCCTTTCTAACCTTGAGGTACCAGCAGAAGCCTCCTTTATTTTTACTAAGTGTGTATTGATGGAGTATCTCGGCGAGACCGAGATTCAGACCGAGTATCCTATTCAGCGCGGCCACGCCGTTTATTATTTTGTATGTTTTGTTGGAGACTTGGGTGGGACACAGCCTAGTTTGCCTCAAAAATTCACAGACCAGGGGTTGGACCGGGAAGCGCAAATCGCCTTCTACAATAGACACAATCATGAAGGGGCATTTGTCCAGTTTGCCCCAGGGAGTGTCTCCCTTCTTGGCTAGCTCCAGGTGGACATCATCTAGAATGTTGTACTCTCTATGGAATTCAGTCATTGCCCCAGGAAAGCTGACCATAAAGCAGTATTTCCCCATCTATCCCGGTTTTATTTTGCAAAATGAACTGACTGTAGCTCAGTCAAAATTGAGCTGCTTAGGTTATTATTTGCTTGGTCTTTGAGCCTCACCGATGTGATGTCAATGTGTGCATGGTCGATCTTAGTTCTACATTATTAAGAATAAGTGCAAGCGTTAGCACGGCAACAAGTGCACGGCTCCCAAAGGCTTTCGTGTGCTAAACTTTGACACGGTTTGGGTTTTGGACCGGTCATGAAACCTAACATGTTAGGCCGGTTTTTGGCCAAGTCCTAATCGTTTGGCGTTTATCTCGGGTGGACGATCCACCAAGTTTCAGCACGGACGCTGTCGCTTGGAAGATCCACAAACCACTTTCAGTTCGGCTCAATCCTATTTGAGGATCTAGATTGGGACCTAGCTTGGTTTTTCTCAGAAATCAATTTGTTCATCCTAAATTTGAGGCTACACACAGAAGCTAAGAAAGACAAGGGGCACGATCGCCCCATATATGTTATTGGTTCCAGTTTTACTTAACTTCTACAGATGCCTATGATTTTGCCCCATGAGAGAAGCATTGACAGCATATCAATGGTCCCAAGCGAAGAAGGAAAATGAAGAACGCGAAGAATACAAAAATGGTGATGAAAGTAAGAGGGACTTATAGATTTGAGTACCAAATCAGGCTCCAATCTACCTCGACCTTCGCTGTGATGCTCATTGAGATAGAAAACTCTAGAAATGATGCGAGCAAGGGCGATAACAGTGGCGATAATGGTAGAGAAGGCAAAGACTCAAAGGGTTTAGGGTTTGGCTCGAGGAAGATGAACAGTGATAAGGGGGAAGGGGCAGACCTTTCATATATATGAATGATGCGAAAGGTGCCAACTTTTTGAATTTCGGAGATAATGGGACAACTGTAGAAATGCACCGAACCAGTCAGGGAAGGCCACGTGGCGTTGAAAAGATGGTTTGTCAGTGCTGCTGATTGATCGATGACAAGACTACTGGCACAAACCTCAATGACCGACGAAATCAGATAGCTCAGTCTGAATAATAATCCCAATCACGCTCAGCTCGGATGGGATTAAGGGGCAATTGAGAGGGAGATTTGCGCCGAACGACTGGCCAATCTATACCAACACTGGACATGGTGTTAGGCCTCGAAGGGAGAGCTTGGGGCGCTGAGAACAAATTGGATCCGTGCCCAGTGTGACAGAACATTAAGATTGACCGAGATATAACTGGCCAAGCTAAGGCAGAATACGTTGTCAAATTGAGCTTGGCCTACGCAGATTATGGTGTTGGGCTGGGTTTGGACGAGCGGGCCCATATATCGGATTGAGGTTTATTTGACCAAGTTATAAGTGGCTCGGACCGCGAATATAGAAATAGACGACCCTTGAGGGCGGTGGGAGGCCGAGATGCCGAGTGCCGCGCCCCACGACTTGTCGGCTTTGATGGATCGGTTTGATTTTGCTTGGCTATAACTGTCTATTGTGATGATTGTCTCTCAAGTGATAGCTCGGTTGTGTAAGCTACCTGGACCAATGGTAAGAAAGGGGAAATCTACTCCTGGTATGCGTCAATACCGTTTGACGGTTCGACAAACACTGTTTGGAGGTTTTGGTCTCTACATGTGTAAGAAAGGTAGAGGGAAGCATAGTTGCCTGCCCAGAGAAGGACAACAAATGTAGTGCACCCACAATCTCTGAGGCTGCATGGCCAACCTAGAAAAAGGAAGAACATGGAGACGTTAGAGGTAAGCAATCTAAAAGGATTTCTAACTCTCTCCATAGTGCTCTTGACTCTCCTCTCCCAAGTGTGCTGACTTGATCGTCAGAGGGTTTATCCGGCAGCACACCGCCGGGTAGCTCACCGTCTTTCTGTTCTCAGGTTAAGCGACGATGCGTGAAGCTTAGATCCAAGGAGTACGAAGAACAGAAAATGGAAAATATTTCATCTTCGTACAGAGTGGACAATAAAAAAAAATTTAAAATTCTAAACAGTGAAAGAGATTCAAGTTAATTTGAACTAAACTCAAGTTTATTTGGTACTAGGGATAACCCGTGCCTAAAGGCACGGTCAATAATTTTTTTGGTACCACACGTGCTACGGAATTCAATTGTAATGACACTTAATACTTCACTCCAGCTTAATACTTCACAAATAAGAAGTTGAAATTGTTTCTACACAGTAAATTGGCAGAAACATTCTTAAATTTCAAATAACAAACTTCAAAATTACAGTCCAAATAATGAATTTTATATTATAGTATAGCATAAATAAAGAATAGAATCTAAAAATCTTTGCTAAAATTCAAGTCCAAACAACAAATTTTAGAATTCAATCCACGTCAAAATGACACACGTATAGGAAACATTCAATAAAAGGATATTACTAAATTAGCATCATAACTGGTAACCTTTTCACTTTATCAAATTTCAATACCTTCAAGAAAAGGTGAACGAATATTTTGGTACAAAAGAGTAATCATCCTATCCAACTAAAAAAATAATTAATCATTCAGTTTAGAATGAGAGCCAACCAACTACACACATAAAGAGAAGCAACGTAACCCAACGTTTCTAATACGGATCAGCCACCTGCAACAAAATCACTTGCTTAAATTCACTTTAAAAAACCATTAGCTATGAGAAATTGCATCAAAATACATATGAGAAATCAACAAAATGATTCTTTAAAAGTAACTTTAATTTGACAAGAAAATGAACTCATTGCAGTAATAAAAATAATTTGAAGAACAATAACAAATGCATGAATAGCTTAATATAATATTATTGAGTCAGATGATTTTTTGGTTTCAATTTGAACAATACCAAAAAAACTCAACAAACCCATGTTTAAGAGTGATAATTGCATGTTTCACAATTTTTTGCAATGACATTGTCATAGTAATGGGACTAAAGGCTTGGTTGAATTTGGTTTGGTTTGGTTTGAACATTGTCATAGTAACAAATAATCTTCTTTCAATTTGTTTTGCAATTAATCCCTTTCTTTCAGCACAAAATTCATGTACTTCTCTGATAGCTCTGAATATATCAGTGGTAAGCATAATTTTGACCCCATCATTGGCTGAAACACACATGAAAAATAGGATTGAGCAAAGATTCTAAACATGAATGTAAGAGAGAGTTTACACAGGTTTTACATAGTGAAACCTATCAATAAAATGATAACCCTTGTATAGAAGTCTTCCTAATTGAACCGGGGAACAAATTTCAACAACAGCAAAAATATGAATTAGACAAACCTCTCTAAACATAGAACACGCATTGATGAATTCACAATTTTTCCAATTATCTAAGCTCTGTAAATAGATCAAATAATAAAATTAAAATTAAAAAGCCCTAAAAAAACACAAACTATTCATTGCAAAATTCACGAAAAAATCAAAAATTTGTGTCATCACTACTATAAAACACAATATTTGTAATCTTTGAAAGACATGATGAGGCCACAATTTTAAATTCCCAACAATGCATGAAGCAACACATGACAAATTGGATGATGACAAATTAATTGAGAAAAAAAAAAAACAAAGATAATATGAAATGCATAGCTTGTATTAGCCACAACAAACACTAAAAATAATTTGGAAGGAAAAAATGAATCTGAACAATAATCCTGCAAGCAAAATCAATTTTTTACTTTGATATATAGGACCAATCATCACTTCACAAATAAAATCAAATGTTTTACATAGAAACAAAATGAAGATGCCACCTAATTACAACTGTATCAAATCATTCTCTCATTTTCTAATTTCTTGTATTTTGTCTTCTACAAAACGAATTGCCTCCCTAAACATTTAGAGTTTTCAAGTTTCTTATATGGCTCAAGCCATCCCCAAACCAATTCAGAGAATAAAAAAAATTACCAAGATAAAATGTGGGAAAGTGAACCACAACATAGCTAAAACCAAAGCAAGTAAAACCAGTTAATAAAGATATTCAATCTTCTGACCGTACACCTAAACTGAGACTTGAAACAGCAAATGAGCTATACATAACCATAAAGAAAAGGACAATCAAAATACAACTAAACTATGTGCAAAGCACAATCCCAAAGACAAAAACCCTCAACGAAATTCACAAAAAATTGCCATTATCATCACTTGCAAAGAGGTTGTGTGTGTGTGTGTGTGTGAGAGAGAGAGAGAGAGAGAGAGAGAGTAAAACTAAGTAGAGCTCTTTCCGGTCTTCAAATTATGTTGTAAAGAAACTAACTTTTAAAGTAATCCCACTTACATCAACACCAATAGAGCTTTTCTCCTCATTCAAGTCTAGGAATTCAAACTAAGTAGAGCTCTTTCTGGTCTTCAAGTCTAAGGGGAAGAGAGACATTTGTGATAGACAGAGGTACTGGTAAGCGAGAATCAGAGGTCTAGCATCAACACATTTGTTCAACTTATACTTTTAACCATCAGATGTTGATTAGGATTAATCTCAACCATTAAAAACAATTGTATCTCTAAGACAATTGTAGGACATTTTCAAAAACCCTTGTGGTTCATTTTTGTTTTGTGGCTTGTCGAAATATATAACCCACTTTGAAATCAACCATCAAAAGTATTCTTATGCAATAACAACTTTTATTGCATCAACAAAGAAGCCATCGTAAAGGGCTTTGGATCAAGAGCTGGTGGGGAGGGGAAGAGTATGCAGATGTGAGAGAGTGAAAGGGGTTTGTATATGTATGTATATACAACTATTTATAACAATTGCAAAAACTAAAGTCATCAAACACAAATAAAAGGTTCACTTTAAGGTTCTAACCACATTAAATCTTAACTCTTAAATATGATTTCAAAAGTTCAACTTTTAGCCTCTAAACACTTAATAAAACATTTAGAAAATTTGATCCAGCAAATATAATTAATTTCTAGCCAATAAAAAATTTCCTGAACATAAAATTTAGCATGTAGCATAAATATTAACTATCCAGTTCATACTAATATTTTTGCCAACGTACATTTGTAATCATTTTAACTTATATCTTCTATTTTAAACTAAATCAAATCCATTAATTTAATTGCAGACCATTTCCCGCTGTCGTATCCTCCATATCTTTCACTCACTGTTCTATTCATTTGTTTGCACTTTTTTTCTCCCTATACCTCCATTTCCCGACATCCCACAGCCTCATTGCACACCAAACGCTTTCTCTGCTTTTTGTTTAAGTTCTCTCTCACCCATGACATACCAATGCCATGAAAATGTATTTTCAAAAGTAGACCAACTAATATACTTCAAACAAAAGTAGCTCTTTGAATTGAAGCTTAAGGTGTTTAAATTTGGATTGAAGTTTTTTCATAGTCATGATCAATCTAATTTTAAGATGTTCATATTATCCAAAATAATGCGCGCAAGATAAAAACTCAATGCAGTTTCGTTATCATGAAAGGGTAAAATATGAACAATTTATCAAATAAAATAGTACCAAGACCTAAAAAATGTATTTATGTGAGAAAAACATAATAATTGCTCCAATTATACACGAAGTATCAAACAAAGAAGCTACATTCTGGAAGAAAAAAATAACATGAATATGAGGTTACTTCGTGCCTTATGCTAGTGACCACAGAAATTGAATGTCAACTGCAAACTAAATTGATCTAGACGTAAACCGTATTGCACAACCACCACCCTCACTGTATTCCCCTCTGAGAATATCATTTTAAATTTAGATAGGAATTTAAAAAGGAAAAAGAAAAAATGAGGGAAATATAAAGTTATTATGATTCAAACACAACCTTACATACGTAAGCAAAATTATTTTTGTTGACGAAATGGTACCAATACATGTTTTATAGACGGACCAATTTGAGAGAGAGAATAGACAAATGCATACTCTTTACAACTATCAATTAGTAAGCAAATTGATACGTACGCAGTTCCCCTAATATATTTTCTGCCACTGGGAATCCTTAAACCAGTTAATTGATCAAATGTAAAATTAACCGTAAAGATAGATATGTGATTTTTTTTAATTATAATTCATAACTACACAACTAAGTGAGTAATAAGCCTGTGAAACTGGGCAAAACTTTGTGAAGCCAAAATATTATTTCTGCCACTCTACCCATTGGCAATATAAACTTACGTTTTTGCTTAATGTTGCCCCCAAGCCAAAATATTGGTTCTGCCACTAAACTCATTGGCAATATAATTTAATTATGAGGCTAGGCTTGATTGTTCTAATGCTATGTCCTGAAACCATAATGTTGAAACCATAATAGAAATATAAAATTAGAAAATATTGTTCTAATGCTATGTCCTGCGAAGACTAATATATTGAAAGTATAATAGAAATATAAAATTAGAATAAACAGCACCAAGAACAAGGAGACTATCATTATGTTTAGGGACCAAGTTTAAAACATTAACCAGCTTTTACGAAGAGTTGTCTTAGTTTACGAGTGATGCTACATTTCCTTCTAGCAAAAGAGCAATAAGGAGGATGTGCTCCTAGTAGTGCTTGATCTACCCACTTGGTATCTATTGGGTTACTAAGTGGAGTAAATGATCTTTGATAAAATCATAGAATCCAAAAATCAACTCAATAGAAAGGAATATTGATAAAATCATAGAATCCAAAAATCAACTCAATACAAACTGAGTGAATATTAAATTAAACTGAGTGAATATTGTTTTGTGTCCTATACATGGCAGGATAACATACTAAGTGAATATTTATATACAAATTAAACAACATAGAAATTAAAGCTCTATTTCTTTCTCTTCAAAAAAGGCCTCATCAATTGGTTCAACAATTAAAAACTAACCTCTCTGTATCTCATAATGGTTCATCAATTTTCATCTCTGTCTAACCCATTTTCGTCAAATTTATTGTCTCTCGCAATAAAATCTATCAATTTTGACCCACTTCAATTTAAAATATCAAATTTAGTAAATAATAATTTGAATCTGAATACATAAAGATATCCAGTTAAACTAACCTAGACCAATGAAACTCTCAACAACCAATCAGAGAATTCTAAGAAAATACAAAGACTTTTGCTAATGAGATTAATTAAAGCTTGAACAGTATGATAATACAAATTCAAACCAATTAACTCATGAATTTAAAAATCAATAACCAAACCAAACCAAACCAAACCAAACCAAGCCTTAAGTCCCATCAATTAATTTAAAAAATTAACTCATGAATTCTATAAAAAAATTCGTTGAAATAGAAAAATGAAATGTGGTTTAGATTTAACTAAGACAAAATGTACAAATAAAAAATAAAAAAATAAGCATAACAAAGAAAATCCATGAGCATCAAATCATCCATCTTGTTGTGCCCTTGAGTCAACATCCACTTATCCACATGCAGGAAAAATAAAAACTCTCCCACATACAGAAACAAATCTAGTAGTCCATGCCTAAACTGATGACCATGACAAATTTGGTAAAAAAATTCTTATTTTTTGATGACTTGACAAATCTCGTAGTCCATGCCTAAAATTCTTATTTAAGAAATGGGGAAAAAAAATACTATAACTGAGGGTTCTTCGAAAAAGAAATAAGTGTAAAACATTGCCTCTAAATTCACATACTACTCATCTCCCGTTCCTTCACCTTGTTGGTGGTATTAATGAAATGTCCAAATTCTTTTTGTCTTATAGTTAGATCCCTAGTTTATGTGACATATATATGTCACGCCCCAAGCTCCGTGACAACGCCGCACACTCATATAAGTGAGCATGCAAGGCTAAGAATCCAATCACATAACCCACAATGTAAAATACTCAAATTAAATCCTTAATTGTCATAATGCCAAAATCCATAAAAATAAATAGTTCTTATATGAAAAAGTCCACCAAGTCCACTAATTTAATCCTCTAACAAAACAATAATCTAAGTACTTAAATCATAGTTCTACTCTTAGCACTTTCACACGTAAAAATCCCACGCAGCTCTACTCTTCAGAATCTGAAAAAAAAAATAAGGGTAAGCTAGAAAGCCCAGTAAACAACCAACCATCACTGCTAGCTGGATCAAGTATACAAAAATAAATAAATAAATCGATAACTAATAAATATAATTTTTCTACAGTTCAATAAATGAACAATTATTTGTAAGATGGTTTCAAAGCTAAAAATAAACAATGTACAATACATTTTAAATAAAAAGCCAATGTGATAATTCAAAGTAATTCGTTATTCAAATCGATGGTTCGATATTCAGATAGTTCAATGATTCGATTCACAAAACCCAAGTCTTAATGACTACGGTCACTTAGCCCGTGACAAGGCCCAGAACCACACATAGGCCGGTGGTAAAGCCCCAAAAGAAACTAGTTTCTGTGCCAATAAATAACCCCCATTGGCTAGGGTCCAAATCATAGTCAGACTAGAGTGATGTTCAAAATTCAAACAATACACAACTTTTAAATAAAACATTCGATATTTTCAGAATAAACGTTTAGTACAATTTTCAGAATAGTTTCACCAAATATTCAAATAATTTTCATAATAATATTCGATGTTGTTTTATACTTGACCCATATTTTATTTTAAGAGAACATGAAGGCTATAAATAAATGTTTATGATTTTAAACGATTCGATAGGAATAAAAATGAACCAACAGTGATAGAGGGTTACTTACATCAAAAGCTGAGAAATAATATTCCAACACCAACTCCAAACACCCAGCTCCACCACTTCAATCACACAAACCTAATAAATAAAACCTCAAACAAATTAATATTTTTTACATGTTACATACACCCACAAAAGCCCCACTATATTAGATTAATGTATTGCTTTAATATCTAAGAGATCAAACCATTCAACCCAATTTTAAAGCCAAACACACCCTTACCCATGATACAAAACTCCATTGTTTCTATTACCCACCCAAAGTTACACTTACACATTGCACCCAATTCTCAAAACCTAAGTAGGCACCTATAGATCTTCTAAATCCCCTTAATGCATTAATTGTTAAATTCCTCAACATAAACTTAATAATTAACAATAAAGACAGATTTTACCTTAACCAACGGGTGTCCCAAAATCACCAACGTGCTGCCTCCAATCCCTATTGTAGCCTCACTTGAACCTCTCTTCTCTTTTTCTTTTCTTTTTTCTTTTACCTTCTCAAACCCTAGCCGCCTATGAAGCAATTCACAGCCTCTATTTTGTTTGTTTTCCAAGATTTAAAGCCACAATAGGTGGGCTTATTAACCTAATTTCTCAAAGTTACAAAATTACTCATCTAAGTAATAGGAAATATAATGCCATCTCATAACTAATTCTTTGATATTAATAAATGACCCATATAAATTAATTTAATTACTAATCTATCCAATAAAATAATCCTACACACAACTTGGGTTTTACATTCTTCCCCTCTTAAAAGAAATTTCGTCCTCGAAATTTGACATACATGTAGTCTCAAAAAGTTGTGGATACTTTTGTCTCATTTCATCCTCAAGTTCCCAAGTAGCTTCTCTCTCCGAGTGATTGCTCCATTGAACCTTAACATAGTGGATGACTCGACGCCTCAAAACCTGTTCCTTCTTATCAACAATTCTTACAGGGTGTTCTTCATAGGTCAAATCCTCCTTAAACTGCAACGGTGCATAATCAATCACATGATTGGGATTCGGTATATACTTCCTCAATATCGAAACATGGAAGACATTATGAACTCCAACTAGTGAAGGTGGTAGGGCAAGTCTGTAAGCTACCTCTCCAATTCGATCTAAAACCTCAAATGGTCCAATAAATCTAGGACTCAATTTACCACGAACACCAAACCTCATTACTCTTTTCATAGGAGACACCTTAAGGAACATATGGTCTCCAACCCCAAACACCAAATCGCGTCTCCTGTTATCTGCATAACTTTTCTGTCTACTCTGTGCAGTGCGAAGTCGCTCTCTAATAAGATTGATCTTGTCCACTGTTTGTTGCACAATCTCAGGCCCTAACAACTTCCTTTCGCCCACATCATCCCAACAAATAGGTGATCTACACTTTCGTCCATATAAAGCCTCATATGGTGCCATCTGAATGCTCTCATGATAACTATTATTATAAGAGAATTCCACTAAGGCCAAATGTTCATCCCAAGAACCTCCAAGATCATTAATACAGGCCCTCAACATGTCTTCAAGAGTCTGAATAGTTCTCTCTGATTGTCCATCACTTTGAGGATGAAAGGTCGTACTAAAATTCAAACTAGTATCCAAAGCTGTATGCAAACTCCTCCAAAACATAGATACAAATCTGCTATCTTTATCAGACACTATGGTCACCGGAATACCATGCAACTTCACAATCTCCTTGATATACAATTTTGCAAACCTCTCTAAGGAGAACCCTACCATAAAAGCTAGAAAGTGAGCGGATTTGGTCAATCGATCAACAATAACCCAAATAGCATTGTTACCACCTTGGGTCCTAGGCAACCTCGTCACAAAATCCATGGTAATATGTTCCTACTTCCACTCGGGAATAGGAAGAGGTTGTAACTTACCTGCAGGTCTCTGATGTTCAACTTTCACCTGTTAACATACCAAACATTGAGCAACACACTGAGCAATTTCCCTCTTCATATTATTCCACCAAAAGTTCCTCTTCAAGTCTGTATACATTTTAGTGCTCCCTGGATGTACAGTATACCCTGAACTATGAGCTTTTCTCAGGATTTCTCTCTTGAGCTCTAAATCATTAGGCACACACAACCTCTCTCCAAATCTCAAGGTTCCATCTTTATGCATACAAAATTCCATCTGTAGCCTTATTTCCATTTCAGCCTTAAGTTTTTGCAACTGAGGATCTTTTCCCTGAGTATCTTTAATTCTATCAATCAATGTGGGTTGAACTCTAAGGTTTGCCAACTGCACTCCATGGTTATGCCATCTGATCTTGATATTCAACCTTCGCAAGTCCTCCAAGATATTCTTTTGGTCAGTGATCAAGGTAGCCAAATTACTCAGGGTCTTTCTACTCAAGGCATCAGCCACTGCATTGGCTTTTCCTGAATGATAATTGATAGTCAAACCATAGTCTTTTAATAGCTCCAACCATCGCCTTTGCCTCATATTAATTCTTTTTGAGTGAAAATATACTTCAGACTTTTATGATCAATGAATATCTCACATTTCACCCCATACAGTTAGTGCCTCTAGATTTTCAATGCAAACACCACTGTAGCCAACTCCAAATCATGCGTAGGATAATCTGCTCATATGGCTTCAACTGCCTAGACGCATATGCCACTACCTTATCGTTCTGCATCAGAACACAACCCAAGCCCATCTTCGATGCATCACTATAGATAGTAAAACCTTCATCTCTGGATGGAACTATAAGTACTAGAACACACACTAATCGACTCTTTAGATCCTGGAAACTCTTCTCACAATCTTCAGACTATTCAAATTTAACCCCTCCTTTTTGTGTTAAACAAGTCAAAGGTATAGAAATTCAGGAAAATTCCTTAACAAACCTTCTATAATATCCTGCTAAACCCAAGAAACTACGAATTTCAGTGACACTAGTAGGCCTATTCCACTCTACCACCGCCTCCACTTTCTTGGGGTCAACAGACACCCCATCTCTAGATTTCACATGACCCAAAAATGATACACTCTCCAGCCAAAATTCACACTTCTTTAATTTAGCAAAAAAATTTCTTCTCCCTTAATATCTGCAACACTATTCTCAGATGTTCTTCATGCTGCTCTTTACTCTTCAAGTACACAAGAATGTCATAAATAAAAATTACCACAAACTGATCTAAGAAAGGGTTTAAATACTCTGTTCATTAAATCCATAAAAGCTGCAGGCGTATTGGTCAACCCAAACGACATCACTAAAAATTCATAATACCAATATCTAGTTCGGAAGGCTATCTTAGGTATATCTTCCGCTTTAACCTTCAACTGATGATATCTAGAATGAAGGTCAATCTTAGAAAAGACTTGTGCTCCTTGCAATTGATCAAATGAGTCATTTATCCTAGGCAAATGATATTTATTTCGAATTGTTACCTTGTTCAACCCTCTATAATCAATGTAAAGGCAAAAACTACCATCCTTCTTTTTTAACAATAAAACTGGCACACCCCAAGGAGAAACACTAGGCCTAATAAAGCCCTTATCTAGTAACTCTTATAATTGTTCCTTCAACTCTTGCCCCTGATTTCCTCTAACTGCTTGAGAACCACTACCAATATTAGTCACATTCCCTCACCGATTGTTATTATCAGTTCGTCGATTCGTTTGACCCTGGCGTGTATTCCTAGCCATATTTGCCAATGTCTCCTCATGTTCCATTGCAACCTATATGCATCAATAATAAAACCTCATCTTATTCTATTCTCAAGTCCCTATAGCACGTAAATAAAATTAACATTTTACCAAATTATAAGCGTTCCCAATCCTACATCTACCCAATCTCACCACTATTCTATACCAACTTTTAAAATTACAACCTGGCTCTGATACCATAAAATTGTCACGCCCCAAGCTCCGTGACAACGCCGCACACTCATATAAGTGAGCATGCAAGGCTAAGAATCCAATCACATAACCCACAATGTAAAATACTCAAATTAAATCCTTAATTGTCATAATGCCAAAATCCATAAAAATAAATAGTTCTTATATGAAAAAGTCCACCAAGTCCACTAATTTAATCCCCTAACAAAACAATAATCTAAGTACTTAAATCATAGTCCTACTCTCAGCACTTTCACATGTAAAAATCCCACGCAGCTCTACTCTTCAGAATTTGAAAAAAAAATAAGGGTAAGCTAGAAAGCCCAGTAAATAACCAACCATCACTGCTAGCTGGATCAAGTATACAAAAATAAATAAATAAATCGATAACTAATAAATATAATTTTTCTACAGTTCAATAAATGAACAATTATTTGTAAGATGGTTTCAAAGCTAAAAATAAACAATGTACAATACATTTTAAATAAAAAGCCAATGTGATAATTCAAAGTAATTCGTTGTTCAAATCAATGGTTCGATATTCAGATAGTTCAATGATTTGATTCACAAAACCCAAGTCTTAATGACTACGGTCACTTAGCCCGTGACAAGGCCCAGAACCACACATAGGCCGGTGGTAAAGCCCCAAAAGAAACTAGTTTCTGTGCCAATAAATAACCCCCATTGGCTAGGGTCCAAATCATAGTCAGACTAGAGTGATGTTCAAAATTCAAACAATACACAACTTTTAAATAAAACATTCGATATTTTCAGAATAAACGTTTAGTACAATTTTCAGAATAGTTTCACCAAATATTCAAATAATTTTCATAATAATATTCGATGTTGTTTTATACTTGACCCATATTTTATTTTAAGAGAACATGAAGGCTATAAATAAATGTTTATGATTTTAAACGATTCGATAGGAATAAAAATGAACCAACAGTGATAGAGGGTTACTTACATCAAAAGCTTAGAAATAATATTCCAACACCAACTCCAAACACCCAGCTCCACCACTTCAATCACACAAACCTAATAAATAAAACCTCAAACAAATTAATATTTTTTACATGTTACATACACCCACAAAAGCCCCACTATATTAGATTAATGTATTGCTTTAATATCTAAGAGATCAAACCATTCAACCCAATTTTAAAGCCAAACACACCCTTACCCATGATACAAAACTCCATTGTTTCTATTACCCACCCACAGTTACACTTACACATTGCACCCAATTCTCAAAACCTAAGTAGGCACCTATAGATCTTCTAAATCCCCTTAATGCATTGATTGTTAAATTCCTCAACATAAACTTAATAATTAACAATAAAGACAGATTTTACCTTAACCAACGGGTGTCCCAAAATCACCAACGTGCTGCCTCCAATCCCTATTGTAGCCTCACTTGAACCTCTCTTCTCTTTTTCTTTTCTTTTTTCTTTTACCTTCTCAAACCCTAGCCGCCTATGAAGCAATTCACAGCCTCTATTTTGTTTGTTTTCCAAGATTTAAAGCCACAATAGGTGGGCTTATTAACCTAATTTCTCAAAGTTACAAAATTACCCATCTAAGTAATAGGAAATATAATGCCATCTCATAACTAATTCTTTGATATTAATAAATGACCCATATAAATTAATTTAATTACTAATCTATCCAATAAAATAATCCTACACACAACTTGGGTTTTACATATAGGTCTATTGTCCTTGCACCATGTTGTAAGATGCTAAATGCTAACACATTCTACTTAAAAATCCACTCACATTGTGACGCATGATTCAAGAAAGATCAGACTTAATGGTTCCAGCTCAATCATTAACTGATAGTAAGAGGTAAATCTAGGAAATAGCTATGATTATAAATTTTTAATTGACATTTTTTCTTACTGAATTGGAAAAAAATAAAAAGTATATCAAACTCCTACAAACCATTACCTTGAATAGAGATGGTCACAAGCAGTAAGTTTCTGGAATACTAAAATATCCTAAATGGAAATGCCCCAAAATAACCTCATTACCACCCAATAATTAGTAAATCACTCACCTCTATAATAGAACCATGACTAATAGTAGGAAGAGATTGTTCAACAGAATGTTGTAGGTAATACGTAATTGGAAGATAAAGATCATTCAAACTACAAACATGGTTTGAGCAGAAAACTATAAGATGATGCACTACATGTCCAATACAAAGAAGGTTCAAGCCAGTGTGAAAAAACTGAGGTTGTTCATCCATTATCATCCAATTATTCATGAAGGCACTAAGATTTAAGCACAATGACAACTTCATTTCATACTTACAATGAAATAAATTGTAGAGAAGGCAGCAATTGTCCAATATCTTCCCCAATATGCATCTGCCAAGGCTGCTCCAATAAGGGGTGTTAGGTAGCAAGTGCCTGACCAAGTGGTAACATTTCTTCCAGCAGAGACATTTCCTTCGTGTAATTTTGTGGTGAGATAAGTGAATCAATCTCATCTAACGCATTAAGGCCATGTTTGGGGAGCTTTTATTTGCACAATAGCATTTATCTGAAGTTTTACTAATTTCGACATATAATATCAAATCTTCGAGGGTGTCCAAAAAAAAAAAAAAAACTTTTCTGTAATAGATTAAATTCACTCCAAAACTTTCCTGTAACATCACTCCAAATCAGATTAAATTCACCATATGTCTCATGTCATATCCATTCCAAACAAACATATTATTTAATCTTAGTACAAAAAACAAATCAAAGAGATTAAACAATCTTAAAAAAAACCTAATCCAATCTAATCCAGTACCCAATCTAACCCAATACTATTGTTCATGACAGAATAAAATACATAGAGACACCATTCAATGAAATCAATGAAGGGTTCAATAAAATACATACAGAAACAGAAACCCACTTCAATGAAATCAAAGAGAGGAAAATGGAGAGTTGGTGGAGTATGTAAGAAGAGAAAGAGATGAATCTATCTCTTAACATGGGAAAGAGAGACAGAGTAAGTGAAGAGACACAAACAAATCTAAAACAAACAAATCATCTTGACTCATAGATGTTTGATAAATATAATCTCAACCCTCCGAATGTGAGACAAAAAAAACAAAAAAAAAAAAATTTTAAGAGATACATTTTTGCTTCAGAATTTTTGCTTGAAGAAACAAATGTTTTTGAAAAAACAAATCAAACCCTCCGAATGCTTCATAAACAAATGTTTTTGACAAAAACAAATGCTTCAGAATTTTTTTTGAAAAAACAAATGTTTGATAAATACATTTTTGCTTCAAAAACAAACCCTCCGAATGTTTGAAGAGACACATTTTTGCTTCAGAATTTTTTTTTTTTTTTTTTTTTGCTACAGGAAAAAACAAACTGAAGGTGGGGATGACGGGATGATGGAGAATAGAGGTAAAAAAAATGATACATATGATGGTGGAGAAGAGAAGAGTGCCTTACCTGGTGATGGTGGAGAAGAGAGCTTTGTTCTTCCTTCTTTAGAGCTTTCTTCCTTCTTCAAAGCTTTCTCAGAGCTTTGTTCATTGATGATACATATGATGTAAAGAAATGATGTAAAGAGTGCCTTACCTGGTAAGTGCAGTGGGTTGGTGAGAGTAGATTGGTAAACAAATCTGAACCATTGAATTTTAGTCATTGATAAATCTAGATCATTGAAACTCTTTTCAATCTCAGCCATTGTTTTTAAATTGAACAAATCTAAACCATTAAAGATAGTTTGTGAGAGAGATATTTTTAAAAATAAATCTGAGCCATTGCTTTTTAAATTAGATAGATCTGAACCATTAATTTCAAAGACATTTTCAAACTCACCCTTCCATTGTTATATAGATAATTTGAATTGAGGTCGAGCCGAGCTTATGTTTGTTTTGTTAAAAATAAGTTTTTTTTAAAGACTTTTTTAAAAAAAATGTGTAAAACATGCGGAAGATGGTGTGACCCAAAATAAATTAAAAGTTAGAAGATGATGTGAAAGATGATATGACCCAAAATTAACCATCTTTCCAAAATAGTCTTAAAATGAATCAGATTAACTTCAACAGTACACTAGTTGACTTTATTTGTATTGCACCTCAAAGTTTGGCGTAATAATATACAACAATAATGATACGTAGCTCGAAAATTTCCAAACTCGAATTTACCCCGAATCTAAAACGACGTCGTTTTAAACGGTAGTTTCGTTTTACGAGGGGGTAATTTAATGAAAATTATCTTACCGGTAAGAGAATTTTAATATATCTTACCGGTAAGAGAATCCAAAACGACGTCGTTTTGAACAGTCGGGAGATTCGGGGAAGAAAGATTCGGGGAACAAAACATTATTGTAATATACAAATAGAAAATTTTTACGTAATTTGTATACAAAATAATGTGGTTCAATATGAACCTTTTATTATAAAACAAAATATTTTTTATTCGTAAGATCGACATTCTCACATCATTCTTGTCATATTTTTTCATTACTCTTCATTTGTTTGAGCGGAAAACATATTCTACCAATTTTTTTTTTTTTTTGTAGAAAATATTTCCTCCAGAAACATTTTTCTATATTTGGTAGTAATGTGGGATGAAGGTGGAGGTGGTCGGGACGGTGGTGGGGTGGGGGTGGCGGTGATGGTGGGTGGAGTGGTGGGGGTGGGGAGAGTGGCAATGATAATATAATAATATTGGTAGGAGTTTAGCCAAGAGCTCAAATAGACTAGTTTTTTTTGTTAACCATAAAAAATATTTTTTTTATTAATTTCATTCTTTATTATACCAAATGTTAAAAATGCTAAAAAAAATGTTTCAAAAAATATTTTCTCGCCAACCAAACGGAGCGTAATTGTCACATGCTGGGCTTAACATAATTCTGTATGGCATGAACTAAGAATTAAGACTGGTAGCTCGAATATTTGGCTCGAATATTTGGCTCGAATCTGTGAGGAAGAGGGAAGAGGGAGAGAAGAGAGGAAGAAGAGGGAGAGGGAGAGAAAGAGAGATGCAGAGGGGAAGAAGAGGGAGACCGAGAGCATCGTCGCCATCATCGATCGTCGTCACGTTCCACCATCGTCGATCGTCGCCCCAGCCCCGCCGCCGCTCCGTCGTCGTCCTCGTCCTCGTCGAAGCAGAAGCAGAAGCTCGCCGTCGCCCCACCTCTCGCAGCAGCTCGCCCCGCCTCCTCCTCCTCCCCTTCCCTCCTCCTCCTCCAGCCGATTTTATGGCCCCCTCCCCTCTCTCCTCCTCCTTCCCCTCCCTCCTCCTCCTCCTCCTCCTCCTCCTCCTCCTCCCTTCTGTCACGCCCCAAGCTTCGTGACAACGCCGCACACTCATTTAGGTGAGCATGCAAGGCTAAGAGTCCAACACATAACCAACAATATAAAATACTCAAATTAAATCCTTTAATATCATAATGCAAAAAACCATACAAATAGACAATTCTTATCATATGAAATTGTCCACCAAGTCCACTAATAAAATAATACTAATAATAATGATCCAAATACTTAAATCATAGTCCTACTCTCGGCACTCCCACAAGTAAAAACCCCGCGCAGCTCTACTCCTCAGAATCTGAAAAAATAAAATAAGGGTAAGCCAGACAGCCCAGTAAATAACCAACCATCACTGCTAGCTGAATCAAGTATACAAAAATAAATAAATAAATCGATGACCAATAAATATAATTTTTCTACAGTTCAATAAATGAACAATTATTTGTAAGATGGTTTCATAGCTAAAAATAAACAATGTACAATACGTTTTAAATGAAAAGCCAATGTGATAATTCAAAGTAATTCGTTGTTCAAATCGATGGTTCGATATTCAGATAGTTCAATTATTCGATTCACAAAACCCAAGTCTTAATGACTACGGTCACTTAGCCCGTGACAAGGCCCAGAACCACACATAGGCCGGTGGTAAAGCCCCAAAAGAAACTAGTTCTGTGCCAATAAATAACCCCCATTGGCTAGGGTCCAAATCATAGTCAGACTAGAGTGATGTTCAAAATTCAAACAATACACAACTTTCAAATAAAATATTCGATATTTTCGGAATAAACATTTGGTAAAATTTTCAGAATAGTTTTACAAAATATTCAAATAACTTTCATAATAATATTCGATGTTGTTTTATACTTGACCCATGTTTTATTTTAAGAGAACACGAAGGCTATAAATATATATTTATAATTTTAAACGATTCGATATGAATAAAAATGAACCAACAGTGATAGAGGGTTACTTACCTCAAACAGCTAAAATAACACTCCAACACCAACTCCAAACACCCAGCTTCACCACTTCAATCTCACAAACCTAATAAATAAAACCTCAAATAAATTAATATTTTTTTACATGTTACATATACCCACAAAAGCCCCACCATATTATATTAATGTATTGCTTTAATATCCAAGAGATCAAACCATTCAACCCAACTTTATAGCCAAACACACCCTTACCCATGATACAAACTCCATTGTTTCTATTACCCACCCAAAGTTACACTTACACATTGCACCCAATTCTCAAAACCTAAGTAGGCACCTATAGATCTTCCAAATCCCCTTAATGCATTGATTGTTAAATTCCTCAACATAAACTTAATAATTAACAGTAAAGATAGATTTTACCTTAACCAATGGGTGTCCCAAAATCACCAGCGTGCTGCCTCCAATCCCTATTGTAGCCTCACTTGAACCTCTCTTCTCTTTTTTTCTTTTTTTTTTCTTTTTTTCTTTTACCTTCTCAAACCCTAGCCGCCTATGGAGCAATTCCTAGCCTGTGTTTTGTTTGTTTCCCAAGACTTAAAGCCACAATATATAGGTGGGCTTATTAACCTAATTTCTCAAAGTTACAAAATTACCCATCTAAGTAATAGAAAATATAATGCCATCTCATAACTAATTCTTTGATATTAATAAATGACCCATATAAATTAATTTAATTACTAATCTATCCAACAAAATAATCCTACACACAACTTGGGTTTTACATTCTTCCCCTCTTAAAAGAAATTTCGTCCTCGAAATTTGACATACATGTAGTCTCAAAAAGTTGTGGATACTTTTGTCTCATTTCATCCTCAAGTTCCCAAGTAGCTTCTCTCTCCGAGTGATTGCTCCATTGAACCTTAACATAGTGGATGACTCGACGCCTCAAAACCTGCTCCTTCTTATCAACAATTCTTACAGGGTGTTCTTCATAGGTCAAATCCTCCTTAAACTACAACGGTACATAATCAATCACATGATTGGGATTCGGTATATACTTCCTCAATATCGAAACATGGAAGACATTATGAACTCCAACTAGTAAAGATGGTAGGACAAGTCTGTAAGCTACCTCTCCAATTCGATCTGAAACCTCAAATGGTCTAATAAATCTAGGACTCAATTTACCACGAACACCAAACCTCATTACTCTTTTCATAGGAGACACCTTAAGGAACACATGGTCTCCAACCCCAAACACCAAATCGCGTCTCCTGTTATCTGCATAACTTTTCTGTCTACTCTGTGCAATGCGAAGTCGCTCTCTAATAAGATTGATCTTGTCCACTGTTTGTTGCATAATCTCAGGCCCTAACAACTTCCTTTCGCCCACATCATCCCAACAAATAGGCGATCTACACTTTCGTCCATATAAAGCCTCATATGGTGCCATCTGAATGCTCGCATGATAACTATTATTATAAGAGAATTCCACTAAGGCCAAATGATCATCCCAAGAACCTTCAAGATCATTAATACAGGCCCTCAACATGTCTTCAAGAGTCTAAATAGTTCTCTCTGACTATCCATCACTTTGAGGATGAAAGGTCATGCTAAAAATTCAACTTAGTACCCAAAGCTGTATGCAAACTCCTCCAAAACATAGATACAAATCTGTTATCTCTATCAGACACTATGGTCACCGGAATACCATGCAACTTCACAATCTCCTTGATATACAATTTTGCAAACCTCTCTAATGAGAACCCCACCTTAAAAGCTAGAAAGTGAGCAGATTTGGTCAATCGATCAACAATAACCCAAATATCATTGTTACCACCTTGGGTTCTAGGCAACCCTGTCACAAAATCCATGGTAATATGTTCCCACTTCCACTCGGGAATAGGAAGAGGTTGTAACTTACCTACAGGTCTCTGATGTTCAACTTTCACTTGTTGACATACCAAACATTGAGCAACATACTGAGCAATTTCCCTCTTCATATTATTCCACCAAAAGTTCCTCTTCAAGTCTTTATACATTTTAGTGCTCCCTAGATGTACGGTATATCCTGAACTGTGAGCTTCTCTCAGGATTTCTCTCTTGAGCTCTAAATCATTAGGCACATATAGCCTCTCTCCAAATCTCAAGGTTCCATCTTTATGCATACAAAATTCCATCTGTAGCCTTATTTCCATTTCAGCCTTAAGTTTTTGCAACTGAAGATCTTTTCCCTGAGCATCTTTAATTCTATCAATCAATGTGGGTTGAACTCTAAGGTTTGCCAACTGCACTCCATGGTTATGCCATCTAATCTCAATATTCAACCTCTGCAAATCCTCCAAGATATTCTTTTGGTCGGTGATCAAGGTAGCCAAATTACTCGGGGTCTTTCTACTCAAGGCATCCGCCACTGCATTGGCTTTTCCTGGATGATAATTGATAGTCAAATCATAGTCCTTTAATAGCTCCAACCATCGCCTTTGCCTCATATTCAATTCTTTTTGAGTGAAAATATACTTCAGACTTTTATGATCAGTGAATATCTCACATTTCACCCCATACAATTAGTGCCTCTAGATTTTCAATGCAAACACCACTGTAGCCAACTCCAAATCATGCGTAGGATAATCTACTAATATGGCTTCAACTGCCTAGGCGCATATGCCACTACCTTATCGTTCTGCATCAGGAAACAACCCAAGCCTATCTTCGATGTATCACTATAGATGGTAAAACCTTCATCTCCGAACGGAACTATAAGTACTGGAGCACACACTAATCGACTCTTTAGATCCTGGAAACTCTTCTCATAATCATCAGACCATTCAAATTTAACCCATTTTTGTGTTAAACAAGTCAAAGGCATAGAAATTCGGGAAAATCTCTTAACAAACCTTCTATAATATCCTGTTAAACCCAAGTAGGCCTATTCCACTCTACCACCACCTCACTTTCTTGGGGTCAACAGACACCCCGTCTGTAGATATCACATGACTCAAAAATGATACACTCTCCAGCCAAAATTCATACTTCTTTAATTTAGCAAATAATTTCTTCTCCCTTAATAACTGCAACACTATTCTCAGATGTTCTTCGTGCTGCTCTTTACTCTTTGAGTACACAAGAATGTCATAAATAAAAATTACCACAAACTGATCTAAGAAAGGGTTTAAATAATCCATAAAAGTTGCAGGCGTATTGGTCAACCCAAACGACATCACTAAAAATTCATAATGCCCATATCTAGTTCGGAAGGCTGTCTTAGGTATATCTTCCGCTTTAACCTTCAACTGATGATATCTAGAACGAAGGTCAATCTTAGAAAAGACTTGTGCTCCTTGCAATTGATCAAATGAGTCATTTATCCTAGGCAAATGATATTTATTTCGAATTGTCACCTTGTTCAACTCTCGATAATCAATGCAAAGGCGAAAACTACCATCCTCCTTTTTTACAAATAAAACAGGCGCACCCCAAGGAAAAACACTAGGCCGAATAAAGCTCTTATCTAGTAACTCTTGTAATTGTTCCTTCAACTCTTTCAACTCTGCTGGGGCCATCCGATACGGAGCCTTAGAGATAGGACCCGTGCCGGGTATCAATTAGATAGCAAACTCAATCTCTCTATCTGGTGGCAACCCCGGTAAGTCTTCAGGAAAAACATCAGGAAATTCCTCTACAACTAGAATATCCTCTAATTTCAATTCAGTCTTACGAATATCTCTCATAGAAGCTAAATAACCTCGCAACCATTCCTTAACAATCGTCTAGCTTGCAAAGCTGAGATTACCAAAGGAGGAGTGTTAACTCCACTACCCACAAAACAAATTCTGGTTGATCAGGAATCTGAAATACTACCCTTTTGCCTTGGCAATCAACAGAAGCATAATTGGTTGCCAACCAATCCATTCCAAGAATTATGTCAAAGTCTCGCATATCTAAAACAGTCAAGTCTACAAGCAATCTCCTGCTATCTATACTAATCACACGAGATTTGCCAATGTCTCCTCATGTTCCATTGCAACCTAGATGCATCAATAATAAAACCTCATCTTATTTTTATTCTTAAGTTCCTATAACATGTAATTAAAATTAACATTATACTAAATTATAAGCGTTCCCAATCCTACATCTACTCAATCTCACTACTATTCTATACCAGCCTTTAAAATTATAACCTGGCTCTAATACCATAAAATTGTCACGCCCCAAGTTTCGTGACAACGCCGCACACTCATTTAGGTGAGCATGCAAGGCTAAGAGTCCAACACATAACCAACAATATAAAATACTCAAATTAAATCCTTTAATATCATAATGCTAAAAACCATACAAATAGACAATTCTTATCATATGAAATTGTCCACCAAGTCCACTAATAAAATAATACTAATAATAATTATCCAAATACTTAAATCATAGTCCTACTCTCGGCACTCCCACAAGTAAAAACCCCGCGCAGCTCTACTCCTCAGAATCTGAAAAAATAAAATAAGGGTAAGCCAGACAGCCCAGTAAATAACCAACCATCACTGCTAGCTGGATCAAGTATACAAAAATAAATAAATAAATCGATGACCAATAAATATAATTTTTCTACAGTTCAATAAATGAACAATTATTTGTAAGATGGTTTCATAGCTAAAAATAAACAATGTACAATACGTTTTAAATGAAAAGCCAATGTGATAATTCAAAGTAATTCGTTGTTCAAATCGATGGTTCGATATTCAGATAGTTCAATTATTCGATTCACAAAACCCAAGTCTTAATGACTACGGTCACTTAGCCCGTGACAAGGCCCAGAACCATACATAGGCCGGTGGTAAAGCCCCAAAAGAAACTAGTTCTGTGCCAATAAATAACCCACATTGGCTAGGGTCCAAATCATAGTCAGACTAGAGTGATGTTCAAAATTCAAACAATACACAACTTTCAAATAAAATATTCGATATTTTCGGAATAAACATTTGGTAAAATTTTCAGAATAGTTTTACAAAATATTCAAATAACTTTCATAATAATATTCGATGTTGTTTTATACTTGACCCATGTTTTATTTTAAGAGAACACGAAGGCTATAAATATATATTTATAATTTTAAACGATTCGATATAAATAAAAATGAACCAACAGTGATAGAGGGTTACTTACCTCAAACAGCTAAAATAACACTCCAACACCAACTCCAAACACCCAGCTTCACCACTTCAATCTCACAAACCTAATAAATAAAACCTCAAATAAATTAATATTTTTTTACATGTTACATATACCCACAAAAGCCCCACCATATTATATTAATGTATTGCTTTAATATCCAAGAGATCAAACCATTCAACCCAACTTTATAGCCAAACACACCCTTACCCATGATACAAACTCCATTGTTTCTATTACCCACCCAAAGTTACACTTACACATTGCACCCAATTCTCAAAACCTAAGTAGGCACCTATAGATCTTCCAAATCCCCTTAATGCATTGATTGTTAAATTCCTCAACATAAACTTAATAATTAACAGTAAAGATAGATTTTACCTTAACCAATGGGTGTCCCAAAATCACCAGCGTGCTGCCTCCAATCCCTATTGTAGCCTCACTTGAACCTCTCTTCTCTTTTTTTTTTTCTTTTTTTTTTTTTTCTTTTACCTTCTCAAACCCTAGCCGCCTATGGAGCAATTCCTAGCCTGTGTTTTGTTTGTTTCCCAAGACTTAAAGCCACAATATATAGGTGGGCTTATTAACCTAATTTCTCAAAGTTACAAAATTACCCATCTAAGTAATAGAAAATATAATGCCATCTCATAACTAATTCTTTGATATTAATAAATGACCCATATAAATTAATTTAATTACTAATCTATCCAACAAAATAATCCTACACACAACTTGGGTTTTACACCTTCTCTTCCCTTCTTCTCCCCTTCTTCTCCCTTCTCGTTCTGCAACAAAAACCAGGAAAAAAAAAAAAAAAAAAAAAGGTCAAAACGATGTCGTTTTGACCCCTCGAGCCAAACTCGAGCCAAACTTTCGAGCTACGAATCATGGTTGATGAACTAATCAAAGAAACTATACACACTTCCAAACATTGTTTTCAAACCCGGACCGGACCGGCCGGTCGGACCGGTTGAACCGGGAATCGGGCCTTGTTCCGGTCCGGTCAACCCCCTAAACCCGGATTGGGGCCAAAACCGGGAAAACCCAGTGACCCAGTGGTCGAACCGGTAAAACCGGTGACCCAGTGGTCGAACCGGCCAAAACCGGCCTGTTTTTTTTTTTTTTTTTTTTCTGGGTTTTTCTTCTTTTTTTTTTTCTTTCTTTTCTTTCTTTCTTATATATTTATATATTTATATATATATTTCAAAATTTTGATTAAAAATTCTTATTTCAAGAGTCTCCTCTCATAAGAAAGAGTCTCATTGAAAGCTTGAGAAGATTATGAAAATCTATTCCTATTTATAGGAAAAGATTTTTCAAAGAGAACCTACAAAATTCTATGTGGGATTCAATCAAATTATTTGAAACATATTGATTGGAGGGAGAGTTGAAAATTTCATTTTCCTCCAAAATTAAATCTAGCATTCAATCAATTTATTTGGAGGAAATGTTTAAAAAATTTAATTTCTTTGAAATAAGTGACTTTTTTTTATCAATTATGACTTTATTAAATATTATTAATAAATATTATGCAACAATTTTTATTTTTATTTGATTATTTATATATATTTTTATTTATTTATAATTTATAATTATATTTTTTAATTATATAATATTAATTATGACGTCACGGTTCGACCGCTTTGACCCGACGGTTGAACCGGTGACCCATCCACCCGGTCCCTTTTCCGGTTCGCTCACCGGTCCGGTTTTGAAAACATTGCTTCCAAAGATTTATTTTTGGGAAAAATAAAAAATAAAAAAATCCCCCATTTTCAACGGTCATTTTTTTCCATTCAAAAACCGTAGCAAAGCTCTTCCGATAACCATTTCAAGAAGCAGAAACTCAAAAAGATTTGGCAAAAACTAGGTCTAGAAGATAGAAGGGTTTTGTTCGTAATCAAATTCCAGCACTAAACTATGGAGATTTCTGAGCAGAGTGAAGTGCCAGCAAAGAAATTTCGCTACAATGAAGAAAATGAATCCGAATATGAAGAATGCAATTCTGATGATTCAGATGAAGATCCAACATTTGAGGTTGTCGATAAGATTCGATGTAGATTTTCAAGGCTATCCACCAAGAACAAACACAAATCACGGTGAGTCTCAAATCTCAATATATACTCATATTTATACATATGCATATAAGATGTTTGATTTTATGTGTAGATGAGATTTGTTCGATTTAATTGCACTCATAATTAATGTCTCAATGTGGGATCAAATGGGTCTTCTTTCTTTTTGCAGTAACATTAAGGAAATGGAGGAGGGTAATGAAGAGGACCCAGATGTAGTAGTAGAATTGGTTGTGCCAGAGCTTGGTGAAGAGGATCAGAAAAGTTTTGAGGCTGTTCAAAAGATCATAGATGGTTATCCCAAAACTTTTATTCTCTTTTTGATGGGTTATAAATTAGAAAGCGTTTCTACATTTTTGATGATTTTGATGAATGAAGAAAATGAGTTGAATTTGATAATTGTTAGTAGCAGTTAATAATATATATGGACATTTGATAACCTTCTTATGAGTTGTGCTTTATATAATAGTATATATGTTCTGATCAAAATGTGATTTTTTTATGGCAGTTGGACAGGTAGAGAAGCTGAAAGTGGACCAATCCAAGGTTTATTTGAGGAAACATGGATTGAGGTTGACAGGGAACAAAGATATCCTCATTGAGCGCATTAAAGAGCATCTAGAGTAATATTTCATTTTTGGGTTGTTTTGCTTAATGGTTTGTAGAAATACATCTGCTTCTTGAATCAAAAGATACTTTCCTAATTATTTCAATTCTGGCTGCACTTCAGCATTCTTAGTGGTGGTGGAGAGAAGAAGTACCCAATATCAAGCTTCGTATTGAACTGCAAAGGTATACATTCTACCCTTAAGAGCTGAATTTTCTTTATTTCATTCCCCCCTCCCTGTTCTGAAATACTTTGTTTCATAGACTCAGGTATAATTTAAGTATTGGGTGTGAGTTTGTGTCAAGCGTCAAATTGTCTTAAACCTAAATCTTAAGATATTGGCATATGCATCCAAAAGTGGGGTATGCAAGTTGTTTAGTATTCTTAGATAAGGTGTTGTACATTAGTTAAAAAATGTACTTCAAATTAAATTGGATTTAAGGAAAATTTGGATTTCTACCTCCATATCGTTGAGAAGCTATAAATTGTTTCTTTACTAGCAAATATGAGCATCTTCTTCTTTTTCTTCTTCAAAAATAAAAAAATTTAGAGGATCCAAGTATCTAAATTGAGTACAAGTGTTGGGCACATATCCCCATGCACTAATCCCGGTCATATCTGGTGGACGTTTACATGAGGAGAAATAGAAGAGACCATGTAATAGCTGATGGATTTTTCTCGTGTATTTTACTTCTCATGGATGATTTCTTTTCTCAATTTAAAAAAGAAAAAAGGAAAAAAATTAGAGCTCATGGACTAGTGGACCCCAAGTCATATCATATGACCCTAGAACCAGTGAGGCAATCTAGACATTCATTAGAGTATACATTTGTGATTAAGTGACTGTGTGACTCACCATAATTTTAAAAGGTGGGGACAATCTTATAATCAACTACATCTCGCTGAAATTCTTGACTTTTACTCCATTCAAAACACAGCACACTGGTTGGGGAAAGCACTGTGCTTCACATTGTTAGGCAAATTATCAGATTCACCATCCAAGCAGTTCGATTAAATTTGTAGTTCACATCCATTTTGAGAGCTCAGCTTTCATGTCAAAAGAAATCACCTTCAAATCCATTTTTATGCTTTCTGACTAATAATTGGTTATTTATATGCAGGTGATGCATGTACAGGAGATGTTGTTATGTTTGAACAAAATGTTTATGAAATGTGAGTATTTTTGGCAATTCTTTATGCACTTGTCAAAGGAATACTTTAATGAAACCTATTGCTTTTAACTTGGTAGCAGGAAATAAAGAAGGTGTGGGATTGATACTTTCAGATTGTTAAGTTATAACACCACTTGTCGAATTGTATATTGCTGGGAGTGTTCATTTGATGGTTCAAGCTTGGAACTATCTAAATGCATAAAGGAGAATGTAGAATATCCTTAGATGGTTGTACCTTATGATTGGTTGCTTTGAGCAATACCACATGAAAAGCAGAATAAATGGATTGTGTGATTACTATGTCCAGTTATTTCTCAGCCTGCCTTTTGATTTGCTATGTTCATTTTTTGCAGGTTCAACATTGCATCTCGAAGTGCTAGTGGTCCTCCATGTGGAAAGAGGATTGTTGCAGGCCGCATCGTGAAAGAAAGCTATGGTGCTGCAAAGCAACAGCATACATTCACCGTGAGCCTACAGGCCTACCTAACTTAGATTAAATACAATGAGTGCCATGTTTATACTTGCTGTATTGTATTGATTAGTGAACTGTGAATTTTCTTCACTACTCGTGTCAGATTGAAGTACTATGGAGTGAAGGGGAGAAACCACTCCCTCCACTTTATCCCCTCTTAATCAAGGGCAGAAATCTTTATCGGTTAAAGACAATGAGACAGGTTCGTCCCACATTAACGGTTTATGTTCTTCACCATTATCCATTTATCATTCAAATTATGTTCTTAATCCATAATATCAACTTCAGAGATGGGAAAATGAAGGCGAAAGGCAGAAAATGATATCCGAGAAGCATGCTAGAGGCTCTCTTGCTCGATCAAATAGGGAAGCACGTATACAATTGAAGGAAATGAAGAAGGGCAAAACTTCAGTCCCAATTGTAAATGTGCCATCACAAAGGATTCAGCAGTGTCAACATTTGACAAGTATGCCTTCAAGGAGTCTATTACAAAGTCAGAATCATGAGCCAATCATGAAATCTATTCCTTCACATTGTCAGTTCCAAAGGCAGAGTCATGAGCAATACACAAATGGTAATAATCCTTTAAGAAGGCCTTTGACAAACATGAACTGTTCAATACAATCCAAAGATCCATATCCATTTGGATCCTGTCCTGGTTCAATGAGTCCACTCCGAAGTCACAATCATGAGCGAAGCATGATTTCTTATCCTTTGAGGAATCCAATTCAAAGGCAAGGTCCTAAACGAAGTGTGAATCCTAATTCTTCAAGGCATGCCCATAAAGGAAACATGAATTTGAGTCCAACTAAGGGTCCATTCCAAAGGCAACTTTGCCAATTCTATGCTCAAGGAAGGTGTCATTATGGAGATCGATGCAAGTACCTGCATGAATATAGAGGGAATCAAAATTATGGCGAAAGAATGGATGAAAGGTGGCCATTTGATCTACGGTATTACTAGCAAAAACTCTTGGACTAAAAATTTGCAAGTTGAAAATTGGTTTCAGCTATGTTGCTGATTTTTGTTTTGTTGGACCTATTTGGAAGTGTAGTTTTTTGCAGTCTTCCATACGTTTGAATCTCTTGGAATTTACCCAAAAGCAAGTTTGAATATTGCTGATTTTGGTCTACATTCAATGTTGAAATTAAGTATTACTCGGAAGGTTTTAGTTGCATTTTGAGTAGGGATTCGATCTTACATGCAATTAGGAATGTAATCGGTTCAGTACAGTTGGTATTTAGGTAAATTTTTCCACCCAACCGATAATGTTGGTTTTATTAGTTTGAGCACCAACATAGACCTCTTCTCTCATCAAACCACACCGAACTGCACCAATGGAAGCGGTTCGGTTTGGTACGGTTTAATCGATTTAGGATCTTTCAAATTTAAGCCATTTATCAACCATTTTAATCATATCAAATCCATCAATTTAATAAATACTTTATAATTTTTAGATTAATAAAAATACAAACAAAAAAATAATAATAAATACTAAGGCTTCAAGAATAGTGTGACTTAGAGTTAAAGATTATATATAATATGGGTATCCTAACTTAGGTCATAAGGATGATAATGTTAATTAATTGAGATTAATAATTTATTATATTTATTAATATCATTATATTATTAAATTTTATATGTATTACAAATACAATATATGTTGAAGTGGTCGGTTTCAGTTTAGTTTTGTACATAAAGTGCTTACTCCGATACCGAACAGAAAATCGGAAAAAATCAAATTAGAAAATCGTACAGACCGATTCTTATTAAAAACAAACCAAATACAACTATTTTGGTCCAGTTCAATCGGTTTGATCAATTTTTTCGATTTTTTCTTACATCTCTGCATTCAAGTATAGTTTTTTTGCAACCCTCCTCCATACGTTTGAATCCCTTGGAATTTATCCAAAAGCAAGTTTGAATTTTGCTGATTTTGATCTTTACATTCAATGTTGAAGTAGGCTTCTTGTGGCTATCAAATGTCAATGTATGTGGCACATGTCAATATATGTGGCATTTTAGTCCTGACCTCAAGAACTATTAAGTGCTCCTAAAGTAAATACGCGGAGTACTTCAGTAGTAAATTTATGTGGTGTTTCTAAGGCAACATGAGATATGTCAGTTGATAACCATTTCGTATAAATTATTTTTGTATATGTAGCACATATGTTAAAAGTAAAAATATAAATATAAATAAATATGGAAAAATAAAAGAAAATGGTAAAACAAACACGATGATTAATAATAGAGATATGTTTTTACCACTATATATTCACCTAATTAATGTTGTAACTAATGTTATGTATATATGTGAGGCTTATCATATTTAAAAAATAATTTCGTTAACACATTAAGGCCTCGTTTGGTAACAAGCTAATTTAGTAACTTTTTGGCTATTTGGCTAAAATATGAGCTAAAAAAAACTAGTATGTTTGGGATGACTTTTTGACTTTTTACGAAAAGATGTGCAAAAAATAGAGAGAAAAGAGAATTTTTGACTTTTTGGTATGAGTTGTTGATTTTTTGATTTTTTTAGTGACTTTTTGACTTTTTGGCTAAAAAAGTCACTTGCCAAACGAGGCCTAAGAACTTTAAAAGTCGGGTACATTTTATGTCAAAACAAGTGCAAAAAGAATGCATAATATTTTAAACTTATTTAACATATATCTTAAGAACGGAAAACATTAAGGTACACGTGTATCATATGAAAATGGTATAATTTTATATTTTTTGAGTCATAATTAAAAAATATATATTATAACTAAACATAACATGAAACATAACTAAAATAATGTCATAACTACAAAAAAATATTGATTATAACTAAAGAAAAAAATACATAACTAGAGATCCATATAATACACCATTTTTAAAGGTGTATATTAAAATTTTTCCTTAAGAACACACGTTAAGAGTACTGTTTAAAATATTATAGAACCAATCTTGTTACATCATTGCATGAGAAGGCACATAAAGAATTTTGGTAAAATATTTGGATGAAGTAATTGGTGGGAAAGGAGGATAAAAATGTTTCTTCCTCATGTTTGATTTATAAATTTGATGAGAAATAATAAAAAAATATTAAAAATAAAAAATGTCTTCCTACCAAAAAGTGGTAGAATTTAATGGGATACAAACCCATTAATTATGAAATATTTATAATAGCGTGAGTAAATTGATAATAAATATTTTAAATCAATTATTAAACAATTTTTTTTCTTGTCAATGACGTTGAGTATTTTGGGTTGTTTTGAGAAATTAGTTAAAAGTAAATTTTTTGACTTTTTAAAAAAAAATCATATAAAAAAATAAAATAAATAATATAATACAAAATAAATTAAAAATCAAAAATTAATTTTTAATTATGTTTTCAAAATAGCCATTTCTCATTCATATTCAAGAAATGTTCTCATATATTTTCCAGTGGGACCATGCTGTTGCTAATAATACAATGCAACCAAAGCCAATCCATCTGCAAAACGACAGTTTCATGCACCTGATTCGATACGGTTTGAAGTAAAATTATAATTGTGAATAAAGATTAATAAATAATTAAATCGTATCATTTTAATTTATTAATTGATTAAAGAATAATTTTGAAATCGTATCATTTTAATCTATTAATTGATTAAAGAATAATTTTGAATAATTATTAAGTATTTATATAATATATAATATTTTTTATAAATATATATATAATATTAATTTATAATAAATTTAAATTTTTATTTTAATATTTTATTAAAGGTAAGAAAGTATAGAGTAAGATAATTTTAAATTTTAAATCACGATTCAAATTCATCCTACTTAGAGGACGATTTAATATGAATCGGTACGATTTTAGGTCAAGTTTGATAAGTTAAAAAAAAGTTAAAAAGTCAAAGAATTATTCAAAAAATTAAAAAGTTATCACTATTTACCAAAAGTCAAAAATTACGACTATACAATTCTCAATCTTAATTTTTTCTTACACACTAATTTATATAATTTTTTAATACATATTTTTTCATAAAAAATTAAAAAATTAATCCAAACAATCATATTTTTTTCTCATCCTTTTAATTTAAAAAATAAAAAAATACACTTATTTAAGATATCAACCAATATTTTGTATAGGCTAGTACGGAGAACAACCTCCACTCCACCTCTGCTTTCTGGTGAGCTCTCTCTCTCTGTGTTTTTGCAGTGTTTTTACTCTGATTTCACTCACGATCAGTTCTATTCAATCAACACCTTCAGGTACTAATTTCAATTCCCCCCCACAAAATCATGTATTTATGTGTATAGACATAGCAATTATTTACTTGGAATTCAGTCAAACCAGTGCAGATTTTCCGTTGAAATTGTTCAAATTGTTTGCAGATTAGTACCAAGATTAACTTAGTTAATGCACTCAGCTAATCATCAAACGATCTGCTGTTTTTATGTGATTATAAGCTTGTAGTTCAATTTTTTCTATTTTAATTATTACCTTTTCATTTTCAATTTGAAGCCCTTTTAGTTTGGTACTAATCTCTTTCCCCTAAATGGAGATTTTAAACAGATTCATGCTTTTATAGTTGTAGATTTTTTTTAATCTTTTTTTTTTCCTTTTATATATTTTTTGTGAGATTGTTTGAATTGCCAGGTACTGGTATGTGTAATTCTTTTTATTTTTTAAATTGAAGAATTATTTACACACTGCATCCAAATAACATGTTGAAATCGTGTGAATATTTAATGGTCTAATATGGTATGGAAGCCGCTATTCCCACTCCACTTTATTCTAAACACACTCTCTTATTTGCTCCAAATACATTAATACCCTTGGAATTTTGGTTTTTTCAGGGAGTTTATTTTGTGTGAAAAAGTATTAACGTAACCATGTATAATAAATGACAAAGAAGGAAGTGTATTTGGAGCAAAGTGTGGTGGGAATAGCGGCCCTATGTAGTAATCGATTTATTCTAAGGACTTGATATACTTAGGCTTTGTTTGGATCATTATAGGGGTAGGGATTTGGAAAGAGAAAGGGAAAAGTATGTGAAATGTGGATGAAATATGTATTTGGATCATGGATTTGGAAAGGTAAAAGGAAAATATGGGTGAAATGTGAATGAAATATAGCTATATTTTACCAACCTTTCACATACATTTTCCTTCTCTCTTTTGCAAATTCCTATCCAAATTCATGATCCAAATACAGTCTCAAGTAATTATACTAAACCTACAAATGGATGGAAAATTTGGAAATGATGGAAAGGATTTGCAAAGTTTGGTAACCATATTGACTTTCTCTCCATTAAGACTCTCAAGTTTAGTATTCAATTAATTGATTTTTAAATAATTGTACGATGGACTGGGTTACTGATTACTGGAATGTTAGAGTTAGCTAATGGGAGCTATGTTTTCAGGAAAAATGGCATCAGAACCGGTCAATGTGAATGAATTCCAGGAACTGGCTAGGCGAGCTCTTCCAAAGATGTACTTTGACTACTACAATGGGGGAGCTGAGGACCAACACACACTAAGAGAGAACATGGAAGCGTTCCATAGAATCACGTTAAGTGTTGTTACACCTCTTATTCTTATTAACAAACAGGGACACCACCTTAAGCCAATGTTTTTTTTTTTTTTTTTTGGGGATTTTCTCAGTTTTCGGCCGAGAGTTCTTATAGATGTAAGCAGAATAGATATGTCAACCACCATATTGGGTTACCCAACTTCAGCACCAATCATGATTGCTCCAACTGGATTGCATAAGTTTGCTCATCCTCAAGGTCTAATTTCATTTAGAAGAGCTTTTGAGTGAAATTTATGTGTACTTATGATTTCAGCTTGGAATTTTTTAATTTTTTTAAAAATATTTTTTATCAGGAGAGGTTGCAACAGCCAGAGCAGCTGCTGCATGTAACACCATCATGGTATTGATACTCTCATACACTAATTCTTTTTAACTTTGCATCGTTGATTGCTGAGCTGTCCCTCATTACAGGCAATGTCCTTTGGGGCTGACTGCACCGTGGAGGAGGTTGCTTCCAGTTGCAATGCCATTCGCTTTTTTCAAACATATGTATTCTACTCTCTTCAGCTCTAGTAAATTTAAGTTTCTTCATAGGAATCTTTATCGTTCTTTAGGATTCACAGTTTGGTAATCCTCTGTTCATAGGTATATAAAAGAAGGGATGTAACAGCTGTGTTAGTGCAAAGAGCCGAAAGAAATGGGTTCAAGGCTATTATGCTTACTGTTGATACTCCTAGGCTTGGTCGAAGGGAAGCAGACATTAAGAACAAGTGAAATTTCATTTCCTTCTCTTTCATATATAATTTCCGCTACTAATACCTTCAATGTCCTTCACATTAATGAATAATTTTCTCCCTCCAATATTTGGAAATTCACTGATATTTATTATCTATAATTAAATGAACTTTTCCCCATGCATCACGTTAATGATCCAAACACAATCACTTGTTCAGAATGATTGCGCCTCAGCCGAAGAACTTAGAAGGTCTCTTGTCAACTGAAGCAGTTTCGGTGAGTTATTTGTTTCCTAATATATGCATTTAAACATGCTTGCAGACTGTGTATTAGTTTGTTTTTTGTGTTGGTTGTATGATACATGGTTGCATATTTCTCTAATACTAACTGTAACCAGTCTGATACAAGATTTACAACTCTAACATTGATTACTCATTTTGCAGGATAATGGCTCAAAGCTTGCAGCTTTTGCAGCAGAGACGCTTGATCCTTCTCTGTGTTGGAAGGTATAAACCATAGAGCAATAGTCTGTGTGTGTTAACTGATAATTTGACTTCACAGTTAACTTTTGTTGAAGGTGTTACTCTTGAGCCAAACATTTCCTTTGCTTAGAAACATCATTTGAAAAGCTGTTTTAATTGTACTGCTATATATATATATGAATATTATTGTAGTAGTTATATGTTTTAGGGACAAATTACAATACTAGTCCCTATAGTTTACGCCTTGTGACAATTTAATCTATGTAGTTTCAATTGCAACAATTTTACCTTTTAACTTTCCATTTTGCATCTAATTGGTCCAGTTGGTAATGACGGTCAAGATTTTTTGACAGAAGATAGCCCGCATGCTCTTCATGTGCCCATTCTTCATAGGCAAAATGGAAAAATGAACAAAATTTTTGTTACACAGGTGGTCCATGTAGTTTGCCCGTTGTGTCAATTTGGTCCCATTTTTGTTAAAAATAGTCTACAGTTATCAATTGGAATTGTAGGGGCTACTACAATAATTTGTCTGTGTTTTAGTCATTTGGAACTATAGGGACCAAATTGGGATAAATTTGCCTGTGTTTTAGTCATTTGAGGTCTCTCACAAGGTCACACAGTTGATGGAGCTGAAAGCCACCGCCCAAAATATTTCTGTTGGTGTGGTTGCATATTTAAAATAATTGATTTTTTGGATGGTAAATACAGAAGTCATCAAGGTCATAAATTGATTTCCTTTATGTTAAATCTTACTCAAAACTTTGCAGGACATAGACTGGTTAAGGTCTGTCACTAGTTTGCCAATTCTAGTCAAAGGGGTCCTGACGGCTGAGGATGGTAAGCTCATGACTCTGTTTAGATGTTTGTATCTCTCTTATTTTTCTTTTTGACTTTATAAATGAGAGAACCTCTTCACAGGAGCTGAAAAATCAAAGTTTTTTTATAAAAAAAAAATCAATATAAGGGCCACAAAACAAAAAACCATTTAATTTGAAGAATTTCTTGTTTTTATGTTTATTTCTAGAAGGAATAGCTATATAGGACCCCTATATTTTTGGATAATATGCGCTTTAGCAAACCCATTTAAAATTTTCTTGTTTCATAGGTCTTGAATATTTCTTGTTTTCTACTAATGTTTATTTGTGAGAAACAAAAATTGCTGATGATCTGGTATGCTACTCTTGGCAGCAATAAAAGCTATGGAAGTAGGGGTTGCTGGGATTGTTGTCTCTAACCACGGAGCTCGCCAACTGGATTATTCTCCAGCCACTATCACTGTTCTGGAAGAGGTATCTTTCAGTCTCTTCTCTTCATACTTGATGTTGTCCTATGCAGATATGCCAACAAATTGAATTCAAATATATGCCCTTCTATTGTTTTATAGTAACAATATCATGTGGGAAATGGCAGATTCGCATAGAATTTATGTTGGATCTATATTGTGTTTAGAATCCTTCTCCCCTCGTATATTTTCCTAGTTTGACTATTTTGCTTTCCCATTTAATTATTGGTAATGTTGTGAAGCATCTATAACACTTAATAACATAAGATATTTGTGGGTTCTCAAGTGCATATCGTGTGCACACGTTGTGGTAACCGGAAAACACTAATACCCTAACTAGTCATGTCTTGGAACATAGTATACTTTTCTTCCGAAGCACTTTTAACTTTTTTTTATCATATATTTTCCCTTGGTGTTCTTGTTATGGTACAAGTATCAAATATAATGAATTAAAATCTTGAAAAGTAGGAGTTTGGCTGCAGAAGATCTGGAAAGTGGGCCATAGCATATCATGGACAACTGAACTTATAGAGAAAATACTTTCTGTGTGCTTTTACATGTTGAATTTGAATATTAGAAAATTCAAATAACGTGGGAATGCATTTCGATAGATTATATTTCATTAAACATGTAGTAGTTCTTACTGCAACAGTGCACGTCATTCGGGGTAAATTTAGGGGTACAGGTCTTGAGCATTTTCCTTATGCTGGAACCTATGAGAACTTGAAAACAAGCAATATTGCTGCATGGTCTTGGCAATTTATTTCTGTTAGGCACGCTTCTTTTCTTTCTGTTTCTTTGAAGCAAGCATTATATTGTGGGTTGCAGGTGGTTCGTGCTGTTGGAGGAAAAATTCCTGTTCTCATTGATGGAGGAGTGAGGCGTGGTACAGATATTTTCAAGGCATTAGCTCTTGGTGCACAAGCTGTTATGGTAAACTCTGGCCATGTACTTTTGAAATTCTGTGACCTTTTGTAGTGTGTTTTAGTGGAATGGCATGCAATTTTTTTGTGCATCAATTTGTTCGGAAGGATTTCAATGCAAACTCTGATGAGGCCAAACTGCTTTTCCGATTCCTAATTTTGCGATTTCATTTATACTGCTGAAGATTGGAAGGCCAGTCCTCTATGGATTAGCAGCAAAGGGTGAATATGGGGTGCGACAAGTCATTGAAATGCTGAAGGATGAGTTGGAGCTCACCATGGCCCTATCCGGCTGCCCTACCGTGAAGGATATCACCAGAAGTCATGTGAGGACAGAGTACGACAGATTCAACTGTAGGCTTTAGTTTAGATAGAGTTCTAAGTTGTTGTCGTTGTTGATGTTATTTATCCTAGACATGCTCATAATGATAACTAAGACCTAGTTCTGTGATGATTGGCACTTTAAATACATTTTAGCTTGTGGATTGTATTGTCAAGTTCTATATATTACAAGAACCAAACATGTAATGCTTACAAACTTCACTGTAATTAATTAATTTTGTTTGTGTACTTAACAACAAACATAATACACAAGAAATAAAGGAAATGAGAGAATTGTTTGATTACAAAAATCAAACTAGAAATAAAATTAAATAAATAAAAAACAGATTTTATTTTGTTACAAAAACAAAATTAAAATCTGATTTAAATAAACAAATAAAACAAAATAATAAATTAAACAACTTACTTGATTAATTTCTTCGAATAATAATCAGATCAAGTCCAGTGTTTGACACTGTGTCCTTGAGATAGATTCGTCCTCTCCTCGGTGCTTTCAGAATATGGACGTCTATCTCCCAGGATGAAATGATCAATAACAAATAAATGCAGCACTACAATTTATTTGTTCAACGAACGCACTTAGTGTATACACTCTTTCTCACAGAAAAATAATGGAATAAATGCAGCAAAATGCAGAGATGAATTGCAGCAAAAGAGGGACGAAAATTGGAGACCATCTGATCAAATGAGGGCTGGTCTATTTATAAAAGTAATGGCACCATTTAATTTTGAATTGAACAAATAGCATACCTGTTGGGTTTGAATTTGAACAAATAACTGAATTTGTTCGGGTGGATTTAAATTTGAACTGAATAGATAACTGCAAATAAAATTTTCGCTAGACAAGCTTAACCCAACCTCACACCACGCACCCGCGCCCAAGCCCAGCCTGCCTGACCGGATAGACGGCAGCGGCGCGCGCGTGTGGTGATTTTTAGGTCCAATGGGTCTAACCCATTTTGCCCATAACCTCTCCCTTCTACAAACTTGGGTGCCCCTTGGGGCTCTCCCCAAGTTATAAGTACAAGCTATATAAACCTATTTAAAACTTCCCACCAAATCAATGTGGGACAAGCCATTTACACAAACTTTAAGGAATTTCCACCAAAACTCCATTTCCATGGAGCACGCTTTGGCTTCAATTTCCCATTCACTCGATAATAGTTTTAAGCAACCAAATATACCACGTGAATCACAACGCGGCATAGAACGCGTTACCACTTAAACCCACCAATTTTGGCGCATGGGTCCCACTTAAATAATTGACCAAAGATAGGAAAAAAATTCTGGTTTTACCCAAAATTTCAAACCATTTCTAACAATCCCCCACATGAATGAAATTTGATGACAACGAAAATGCAACTATATGCAGAATTTGTCGAAAGAATATAAATCGAAAATATCTTGCATCAGGATAGGTAGCTTTCGGCCTTGCACCTTCCCTAGTGATAACCTATCGGACTTACTAGCTAACCAATGAACGCGATGCCTTAAATTATTCAGCCATTTGTGTAAGCCAAGACAATAGATTTTACGCAAAATATCTTCTAATACATCGTGGTTCTCACTGTTGTGTTCATTTTGGCCTTGAACGCTCCTGATTTTCATGAGTGTTTCTAGAGAATTTAGCCTCTTCATTCTCATAGAACCAGCCCCAGTTCGACACTCATATAGGTGATTCTTATTGTGAGTATCTCCTTATACTCGTCTTGATTTTCATGCCTAAATCAAGATATAAGTAATCATTAAAAGCTAAGCTTATCCTTATACCTCTACAAACAACACATGTTGCAGATATCACTTTCACCATAGGAATGGGCAGGGAATTTTAATCCCTTGGTGATTTCTGGCGAGCCACACATAACTTAGTTGTCCCTTTGAACTTAGTTCTTGGGATCTCCAGTCATATAAGTAGGGTTACCATTATGATGACTCTTATGTAATAGGCTTTAATCCTATCCCCTTCGATGAACTATACATTAGCTCTTTTGTCTAACCTTTTGTTAATGGATCCACAATATTCTCTTTAGATTTTATATAATCTATTGAGATTATTTCATTTGACAACAATTGTCTTACGGTATTATGTCCACGACGAATATGTCGTAACTTACCGTTATATATATGATTATGTGCCTTGCCTATTGCAGATTGACTATCATAATGAATGCAAATAGCTGGCACAGGTTTGGGCCACATTGGAATGTCTTCTAAGAAATAACGAAACCATTCTGCTTCTTCTCCTGCTTTATCTAAAGCAATGAACTTAGATTCCATTGTGGATCGTGCGATGCATGTTTGTTTTGTGGACTTCCAAGAAACAGCAGCACCTCCCAGAGTAAAGACATATCCACTAGTGGATTTTGAATCTTTAGTATCCAATATCCAATTGGCATCACAATAACCTTCGAGTATTGCTGGATATCGAGTAAAGTTCAAACCATGATCACGAGTAAATCTTAGATATCTAAGAACCCGAATGATCGCTTTCCAATGGTCTTCTCCAAGATTACTAGTGTACCTACTCAATTTATTAATTGCATAAGCTATGTCAGGACGAGTACAATTCATTAGGTACATTAGGCTTCCAATGATTTTAGAGTATTTTAACTGAGACACTGCATCACCTTTATTTTTCGATAAATAAAGACTGATGTCTATAGGTATTCTAGCTACATTCAAATCATCCTTGATAAATTTATCAAGAATTTTCTCAATATAATGAGATTGAGATAATGCATATCCGTCAGATGTTTTAGTAATTTTCATTCCTAATATAACATCCGCGACCCCATATCTTTCATATCAAATCTTTTGTTAAGCATTTGCTTAGTTGATTTGATCATGTTTCGACTGCTTCCAATAATAAGCATGTCATCTACATAAAGACAAACTATAACATATCCTTGGTCAGTGTTTTTAACATAGACGCATTTGTCACATTCATTTATCTTAAACCCATTAGTAAGCATAGCATGATCAAATTTTTCATGCCACTGCTTAGGCGCGCTTGTTTTAATCCATAAAGAGATTTTACAAGCCGACAAACTTTCTTTTCTTGCCCTGGCACTACAAACCCTTCGGGTTGCTCCATATAGATCTCTTCATTTAGATCACCGTTTCAGAAAGCTGTCTTAACATCCATTTGATGTATCTCTAAATTAAATAACGTTGCTATAGCAATAAGCATGCGAATGGATGTTATTCTTGTCACAGAGGAATATGTGTCAAAATAATTCAGACCTTCCTTTTGTCTATAACCTTTAATTACAAGTCTTGCTTTATACTTGCCTATTGAATCAGCTGCTTTCATTTTTCTCTTGAATATCCACTTATACCCAAGAAGTCTAGAACCAGGTGGAAGATCCACCAATTCCCAAGTATGATTTTGCATAATGGATTCAATTTCATTATTAACAGTCTCTTTTCACAAAGGTGCTTCAGGACTTATCATTGCTTCCTTAAAGTTTTGAGGTTCATTTTCTAACAAGTATGTCAGAAAATCTAGACCAAAGGATTTTGATGTTCTCGCTCTCTTACTTCGTCTTGGTTCATTATCAGTTAAATCCTATTGGTCGAGACTATTACTAGTCTCTTGTGTTTGATTGTCATTAGTCTCTTGACTTTGTGTACAATCATAAGTTCTTTTCTGTGAACTTAACTTCTGTCCTTTCTTATAAGGAAAGACATGCTCAAAAAACACAGCATTCTTTGACTGTATAATAGTGTTCACATTTATACCAGGTATTTCTGATTTATAAGTCAAAAACCGATATGCACTACTATTCTGAGCATAACCAATAAACACACAATCTACTGTTTTTGGTCCAATCTTAGTCTTTTTAAGAACAGGAACTTCAAATTTTGCCAAACACCCCCACACTTTTAAGTATTTGTAGGAAGGTGGTCGACCTTTTCACAATTCATAAGGAGTGCTGTTGGTTTTCTTGTGGGGTATTCTGTTAAGAACATAATTAGCAGACAATATTGCTTCCCCCCACAAGTTCTGTGGTAAGGCTGAACTTAGTAACATGACATTCATCATTTCTTTTAGGGTTCTATTATTTCTTTCAGCAATTCCATTTTGCTGAGGAGAATAGGGTGCTGTAGTTTGGTGAATAATGCCATGTGTGCACAAAATTTATTTAATGGTGCATCATATTCACCACCCCTATCACTTCTAACCATTTTAATGGTTTTACCAAGTTGATTTTTAACTTCTGTTTTGTAAAGTTTAAACATTTGTAAGGCTTCATCTTTACTTCTAAGTAAATAAACATAACAATATCTTGTGCAATTATCGATAAATGTTATGAAATACTTTTTTCCTTCTCTAATTTGAACAAATTTAAGATCACATACATCTGTATGAATTAATTCTAGAGGTTTCGTTTTCCTTTCAACTGATTTAAATGGAGCCTTAGTTAGTTTCGCTTCTACACAAATTTCACATTTATGATTAGGATCAATTTCAAACTTTGGTATATAATCCAAACCAATTAATCTACGCAAAGCATCAAAATTCGCATGTCCTAATCTACCATGTCATAAATTCGACTCAAGGATATAAGTAAAAGATGTGTTATTCTTATTCTTAGCAACTTTCGGTACAACTGTCATTACATTCAATTTAAAGAGACCATCACTCATGTATCCCTTACCAACATACATATCACTTTTTGTTAATACAAATTTATCAGACTCAAAAATAAGCCTAAAACCATTTTTACTTAACAAAGAACTAGAAACTAAATTCTTCCGGATGTCAAGTACATGCAGTACGTTGTTGAGGGTCAGTTCTTTCCTTGATGTCATCTTCAAGATCACTTTCCCTTGTCCAGCCACAGTAGAGGTAAAAGAATTTCCCATGAAAAGTTGTTCACCATTTGTCGTCTCATTGTAGGTAGTAAACATCTTCTTGTCCGCACAAATATGACGAGTTGCCCCAGTGTCAACCCACCATTTCTTGGGATTTCCAACCAAATTAGCCTCAAACACCACAGCAGAGAGGTTGATGTCATTCACCCAATCAAAGATGTAATCTAATTCTATTACATTGACCTGATTGGTAGTCTTCTTGCTTATACTTCCATGATCCTTCTTAGGCCGGCGGCAGTCAGAAGCTCGATGTCCAGTCTTGCCACAGTTATAGCATTTTCCTTTGAACTTCTTGTTGCCATTATCGTCGCCTTGTTTAGAACCAACTCCAATAAACTTCATCTTCTTGTTATGTGGTTTGTGAACTTGTTCAACCACATTAGCCTTGGACTCAATTGGATTTTTCCCATTCCTCTTTTTAGCCTTACGGTTATCTTCCTCAATTCTCAGTCTTACAATAAGTTCATCCATAATCATCTCTTTGCATTTATGTTTTAAATAATTTTTGAAATCTTTCCAAACCGATGGTAACTTTTCCACTAAAGCAGCGACTTGGAAAGACTCGCTTAGAGACATACCCTCAGAATGAATATCATGTAAAATTAATTGAAAACTTTGAACTTGAGAAATTACCATTTGGGAGTCTACCATAACGAAGTCCAAAAATTCACCGACAACAAATTTCTTCATGCCGGCATCCTCTGTCTTGTATTTCTTCTCCAAAGAATCCCACAATTCTTTTGCTATTTTCAGAGGACTGTAAACATTATGCAGCATATTGTCAAGGCCATTGAGGATGTAGTCTCTGCACAGAAAATCTGAATGTTTCCAAGCATCTACAACGGCAACAACTTGCCGATCACTTTCACCCTCTTTAAGTGCTGGAGCCTCTTCATGGAGAAACCGGACCAAATTAAGAGTTGTAAGATAGAACAGCATCTTCTGCTGCCATCTCTTAAACTCAATATCGTTAAATTTTTTCGATTTTTCTCCATGATTTATTGGTACTTGAACATGGTTCTGGATAGGGACCGGTGTTGGTGTAACAATTGGAATACCACTACCAGTTGCAGTTTCGGTTGCAGTAGCCATAATCTCTGATTACAAAAATCAGAAAAAATTAAAACACAAATTAATTTTCTAGTTACTAAAACCAGAAAATAAATTATAACACAAAATAATTTTATTTTCCTTGTTACTAAAACTAGAAAAATAAAATACCACAATAATTTTCTGTAACACAAATTAATATTCTGCAATTGTTAATGACACCAGTATATTACTACTAGTTGTCAAAGAAAATAGGCAGCATATTACTACTATCTGTCAAATAGCATAAACCACTATTTGTTTTTCCAATCAGAATATGTCTTTATGAAATCACAGAAAATTAAATATAATGAAGACACCAAAAATTGTCTGTCTTAAGATTGTTGGACAAACTTCACTGTAATTAATTAATTCTGTTTGTGTACTTAACAACAAACAGAATACACAAGAAATAAAGGAAAGGAGAGAAAATTGTTTAATTACAAAAATCAAACTAGAAATAAAATTAAATAAATAAAAAACAGATTTTATTTTGTTACAAAAACAAAATTAAAATCTGATTTAAATAAACAAATAAAACAGAAAAATAAATTAAACAGCTTACTTGATTAATTTCTTCGAATAATAATTAGATCAAGTCCAATGTTTGACACTGTGTCCTTAAGATAGATTCGTCCTCTCCTCGGTACTTTCAGAATATGGACATTTATCTCTCAGGATGAAATAATCAACAACAAATAAATGCAACACTACAATTTATTTGTTCAACGAACACACTTAGTGTATACACTCTTTCTCTCAAAAAAATAATGGAATAAATGCAGCAAAATGCAGAGATGAATTGCAGCAAAAGAGGGACGAAAATTGGAGACCATCTGATCAGATGAGAGCTGGTCTAGAAGTAATGGCACCCTTTAATTTTGAATTGAACAGGTAGCATACCTGTTTGAACAAGTACTGCACTTGTTGGGTTTGAATTTAAACAGATAACCGAATCTGTTTGAATTTCAAATTTGTTCGGGTGGATTTAAATTTGAACCGAACAGATTCGGTTTTGGACAGATCCGAACCTGTACAGAATTTCTGAAGAGGTGCAAATAAAATTTTGAATTCAAAAATTGAAAATTAAATTTGGACAGAATTTATTCTATCAAAAATAAATTGAATTCAAATATTTTTGGCCCAAAAAAAATTAGTATTGGGCCGGACAACGGAGGCGGCGCGCAGGCGTGTGATGATTTTTGGGTCCAATGGGTCTAGCCCATTTACCCATAATCTCTCTCTTCTACAAACTTAGGGTGCCCCTTGGGACCCTCCCCAAGTTATAAGTCCAAGCTATATAAACCTATTCAAAACTTCCCACCAAATCAATGTGGGACAAGTCATTTACACAAACCTTAAGGAATTTCCACCAAAACTCTATTTCCATGGAGCACACTTTGGCTTCAATTTCTCATTCACTCGATAATAGTTTTGAGCAACCACATATACCACGTGAATCACAACGCGGCATAGAACGCGTTACCATTTAAACCCGTCAATTTTGACGCACGGATCCCACCTGAACAATTGACCAAAGATAGAAAAAAAATTCTGATTTTATCCAGAATTTCAAACCATTTCTAACAATGCTGTGCATATGGAATTTCCTCTCTTCCCAACTAGTTATCAGACAAGAGGCTCTTGGGAGAGAAATTTTGAGTTGGTGAGAAAATCATAAATGTATGTATCACTGGACAGGCGCACCACTTGCACAAAATACCTAAGCGTTTCACAAGAGAGGCCCATACGCTATGCATAGAATGCAATATTTTATGAGAGAGTGGGTCCCTCATTATGCACAGAATCTTTCACAACAAAGTGGGATCCACACAATGACTACCCTTTTAAGTGCCTTAATGTCTTTCTATAAACTCAGTGTTAATTAAATCGCCACTTGGTTCAATTAAAATTGTTTTAGGTATGCCTTATAAAGTTAAATTTTTTTTTTTAATTATGAAAAGATGTATAAAAAAATAAAGATTTGAGCGAATAAAATGGTTTTTTTAGTTCATCCTAAAAGAGATCCTAGTTTATATGCATTATAAAAAAAAACAAAAGGCTTGGGTTGGGCTTTTTTAGACCTACCACGGAGGCCGCATCGATGATTCGAACCGTTTAATATGTAGAGCGCATTGATTTTTTCATTCCTGTAAAAAATTACATTAATCAATATCGATGGCCACTTGATTAAATTACATTCGTGTTAACAATTTATTTTTAAAATTATATTTACCGTTAACACAAATTTAAACTGATCAAGTGGCTATAAATATCCGATTAACGTTCAGGAATGAAATATTCGACAAGTTCTACACATTGAACAGTCCGGATCATCGACGCGGCCTCCGTGGTGAGCCCACAAAGGCCCAACAGCTCTCTCCAGTTTTATTTGAACCGGAGAGAAGCCTCTCCCATAAATAAATAAATAATTAATTATTTGAGTTCAACTCATGTTCGTCTCATATTAATTATTTTTTTAAATCAGTTTATTAGGTAAATAAGTCATATTTAAATACAATTTTTAACTATTAAGTTTTTAAATTAATCTTAAACAATTTATTACTACTTGTTTACAATTCTAATTTTTGGCCCTTTTCTATGATAATTGTTGGGCATCTACACTACAATTATCTAATTTGATGAATTTTTTATATTTATAATTAATCCCAAATGACAAACATACGAGTAAATTATAGTAACCTTCTTTGAGATTTGAATAAAATATAAATAATTCCATAATTTTGGTATAAAGTCTATAGAGTAACAACAAAATTAACAGAGCTAATAATCATTACAAAATTCCACTTTTACCCTCCTATAATAACATGAAAGGCCCTTTCACTTTTTTTCTTTTTGTAATTTTCCCACTATTTTTTTCCTCCGTAAATTGCGATTCAAATCTAAGATACAAGCACAAAAATATATGTAAAAAATAATAATAATTACATTTTTGGATAAATTACACTGACATCCCCTGAGATTTATGTTTATTACAGTTTTCTCCTCACATTTGGGAAATTACACTGACCCCCCTTATTAATTTAATTTTATGTATGATGATCATTACGGTGAGAGGGGAATTGTTATGAAACTTTAAACCTTAGGGAGCAATCTGTAATAAAACTTTAAGCCTCAGGGAGGGGATGTAATTTCCAAAAAGTGAGGGCGGAACTATAATAAATATAAACCTCAAGGATGTCAATGTAGTTTACCCTACATTTTTTAAGTAGACAAAATTCATTTTGCAGTGTTTCTACTTTCTATTCTGATTTGCACACATTCAAGTCGGTTTAATCAACTCGTTCGGGTACTATAATAACTCCGCACATTATTTATTTGGAATCTCGTTAAAGTAGTGCAGATTTTCCATTGAAATGTTCAATTTATTTTCTTTGACGCTATATATTTAGAGTAATGTTAGAAATACCAAATGTTTTATCAACATTTTTATCAAATATTTCACATATGTGGGACTCACATGATGTGCGTCTAACACCTATATAAGCCATTCGGTAGAAACGTTGGTAAAATATTTGGGTTCCTAGCATTTTCCGCATATTTATGTTTTAGTACGAAGATTAACTTAGTTAATGCTCGTCTAATCATCAAAATGATGTGTTGTTTTTGTATGTGGAGTTAATCTCCTTTTTATCCATCTGCAAACTGGACTTGTTTTTTTAAATTATTGTAAGCATGGTGTTCAGTTTTATCGAAATCAATCAATTTTTCTCATTTTAATTTGCACTCTGTTTGTTTGACGAAAAACATTTTATAACGGATAACATATTCTACGATTTTTATTTATTTATTTTTTTTTATTTTTTTCTTTCAGAATATGTTTTCCGGAACATAAGATGGAGGTGCCAGGATGAAGGTGGAGGTGGTGGCGTGGTGATAGGGTGGCGGAGGTGGTGATGTCGACAGTGATGGTGACAGTGATCGTGGAGGTGATTGTGGCGGTCGTAGTGTGGGTTATTGGTTAAACTTTAGTCCGAAAAATATTTTGTACATTTAAAAGTAAAAAACATTTTCTGCTCTGCTTGTTTTTCGTTAACTGTGAAAAATGTTTTCAGTTGAATTTTTTTTTTCGACCCAAACAAACATTTTACTTGATTAACTGGCCGTTGATAGGGCAGATTGGCGAAAAATGATTTATGTAGTAGTCGACACTAGTTGATTTAGACACAATACGACTTAGTTTAGTTTGGATTATTGTTTGAATTGTCAGCCACTGGTATGTAGTGCCCTTTTTTGTGTCATCAAATCTTAGTAATTGTATTGACTTTCTATCTATCAAGTCTCTCAAGTTTAACATTGGATTATTTCATAATTAAATTATTGTAATATGGACTAGCTTATTGGAATGTTAACATTAACTAATGGCCGTGTTTTCAGGATAATCTGAACCAGTCAATGTGAATGAGTTCCAGGAACTGGCAAGGCAAGCCCTTCCAAACATGTACTTTGACTTCTACAATGGGGGGAGCTGAGGACGAACACACGCTAAGAATGAATGTGGAAGCATTTTGCAGAATCATCTTTAAGTGTAACACCTCTTATTCCTATTAGCAAACAACCACACCATTTTAAATCACCTTTCTTTGAACTTTCTCAGTACTTTGTTGAGAATTCTTGTAGATGTGAGCAGAATGGATATGTCAACTACTATATTTGGTTTCCATACTTCGGCACCAATCATGATTGCTCCAACTGCAATGCATAAATTGGCTCATCCTGAAGGTCTAAATTCAGTTACAAGAGCTTTCGAGTGAAATTTTTGTGTAGTTCTGCTATCAGCTTTTGTCTGTACCAGGAGAGATTGCGACAGCCCGAGCAGCAGCTTCACATCATGGTATTGATTCTTGAATCTGGAGCTCCTTTGTTTGTTTTGTGTCCTTGAATACTGAGTTGTCCCTCATACCTGTACTGTGGTGGAGGTTGCTTCAAGCTGCAACGCTGTTCGCTTTTTTTCAAATGCAGGTATTCTACTATCTTGGCTCTATTAAATTCAAGTTTGGTCATAGGAACCTTCATCGTTCTTTAGAAGCACCCTTTAATATTTTCTTGATTGTGATCCCATTTGTAGTAGCCGAATTCACAGTTTGGTAATCCTTGGTTTATAGGTATTTAAAAGAATGAATGTGATAGCTCTGTTAGTGCAAAGAGCCGAGCAAAATGGTTTCAAGGCTATTATTCTTACTGTTGATGCTCCTAGGCTTGGTTGAAGAGAGGCAGACATAATGAATAAGTGAAATTTTATTACTTTCTCTTCAATGTCCTTCACATTTTGTAACCTTTTATCACCCTTATATTTGGAAACGGTTTGATATTTAGTATCTAACATTATCAGAATTTTTCCCCATGCATCATGATTCTAATCCAAACACGATCATTCCATACAGAAGGATTGTGCCTCAGTTGAAGAACTTTGAAGGTCTCTACAATTTGGTTTCTGACCACGTGTTTTGGGATGCGTATATTCATGATCGCTCTTCCCAAAAACTAAAAATAAAAGTGAATCATAATTAATTTGTAATTTGAAATCTTACCTTGGGTTTAATCTGTGTGACTCTTGATAGTTTGATGATTAGAGAGACCTTTTGTGAAAGTGATAATTTGCCTTCTCAAATTGTGCATGTGTATGTATATGGCTGCAAATGTGGTTCGAATCGATGCCAATAATGAAAAGATGAAGATTACATTGAGGCGCTCATGTAAAATTTATATTTTTGTAGATTAATAATATTGACCACTCACTTTTGCAGGATAAGGGCTCAAGCCTTGAAGCCATTGCAACGGGGATGCTCGATGCTTCTCTGTCTTGGAAGGTATAAAGCAATAACCTACATTTTGTTATTGAAAATTTGGTTTCACAGTTAATTTGGACCCCAAAGCACTCAACTCTCATATTTCACTCAATTTATATGTTGGTGTGATCTCATAGTTAAAAAGTTTTTAACTTTTAAATAGTAAACACAAAAATCATCGAGGTCATAAGATGACTTCCTTTATGTTAATCTTACTTTGATTAAGCTCATTCAAACTTGCAAGACATAGAGTGGTTAAGATCTTTAACGAGCTTGCCAATTCTAATCAAAGGGATGCTGACTCTTGAGGATGATAAGCTGATGACTATGTTTAGATGTTTGTATCTTTCTATATTTTCCTTTCTATTTTATAAATAACAGAACCTTCTCACAGAGTTGAAAATCAAAGGAAGTTTTTATTGTTTTTCAAGATCAATATAAATGATCATAAAACAAAAGCCATTAGTTCAAGGACAATTTCTTGTTTTGAGGTTTCTTGATAGAAGGAATCTTTGGATAATATGTTTACTCCAACAAATCCATTTAAAATTTTCTCTGGTTTCATGCTCTGAATAGTTTGGAGATATTTAGGTCTTGAATATCTTTCGTTTTCCTACTTCATGTTTACCGTGACAGTCAAAAATTGCTGATGATCTGGTATGCTACTATTGGTAGCAATAAAAGTCATGGAAGTAAGGGTTGATGGGATTGTTGTCTTTTATCATGGAGCTTGCCAGCTAGATTATTCTCCAGCCACTATCACTGTTCTGGAAGAGTTAACTTTCAGTTTCGTCTTGTTATACTTGACATTATCTAGCCTAATTAAGCCAAGAGATAGAAAAGTAGAATTTATGTTCAATAGAATTCCTCAAATGCATAGCTATGGATTATAAGAGTTCAGCAGCATGCTCTATGTAGTTGTTGTTGTTTTTTTTTTTTTTTTTTTTTTTTTTTTTTCCCCCTAGAACCTGCAAGAGCTTGAAAGCAAACAATATTGTTCCATGGTCTTGCAAATTACTTCTTCTATTAGGCATGTTTCTTGTTTTGAAAAAGTGAGCATTATATTGTGGGTTGCAGGTTCTTCATGCTGTTGGAGGAAAAATTCATGTTCTCTTTGATGGAGGAGTGAGGCGGGGTACTGATATTTCCAAGGTACTCGCTTTTGGCATGCAAGCTGTAATGTTAAACTCTGACCATGTTGTTGTTGTTGTTGTTTTTTTTTTTTTTTTTTTTTTCCCCCTAGAACCTGCAAGAGCTTGAAAGCAAACAATATTGTTCCATGGTCTTGCAAATTACTTCTTCTATTAGGCATGTTTCTTGTTTTAAAAAAGTGAGCATTATATTGTGGGTTGCAGGTTCTTCATGCTGTTGGAGGAAAAATTCATGTTCTCTTTGATGGAGGAGTGAGGCGGGGTACTGATATTTCCAAGGTACTCGCTTTTGGCATGCAAGCTGTAATGTTAAACTCTGACCATGAACTTTCGAAATTTTCCTATGTATTAGTTTTACGTTGTGCCTTTTTTCAGTGTTTTAGTTGAATATCATGCCATTTTTGTGCACCTCTTTTCTCGGAAGGGTTTCAATGTGTTCCAATGCAAACTCTGATGATATCAAACTGTTTATGTACTTCATCTTTCGAGGCTCGAGTGGAATTTTCGCTTTGTAATCCTCTAATCTTGGTGCTTAAAATATCAGAGACTTTCAATGCCTCCGAACCAAATTGTTTGTTTCATATTTCACCATGGGAAGTGCTTTAGACTTTTGAATATGTTTCAAACGAACAATTAAGGTTAAAAAGCAGCAAAGCTTGGTGGTGTACCAGTTTACATGTGGGATATACTGATATAATTTGTGTGATCATTGACGCTAGATATGTCTGCTATTTTGCTTATTGTCTCTTCTCATTTGTTGATTCCAAATTTGCAATATATCTATGCTGGTGCAGGTTGGAAGGCCAGTGATCTATGGATTGGCAGCAAAGGGAGAATATGGGGTGCGACGAGTGATTGAAATGCTGAAGGATGAGTTGGAGCTCACCATGGCCCTGTCTGGCTGCCCTACCGTGAACGATATCATCAAAAGTCTTGTGAGGACAGAACTTGACGGACTCAATTGTTGGCTTTAGTTTTCAAATCACGTATTTGAGTCGGTTTCATTATGGATGATTAAGATTAACCATCATGCATATTATTTGCTGGAATTCTCTCTCATTTTTTCTATTTTTTCTATTTTGATATTATTTACCGTTTACATGTGTTCATAGTTATGTAGTTCTGTGATGATTGTGTTCTTACATTGAGAATGTAAAGAAATTTTGACGAATACCTAGTTATTTTCTTCTAATTTTCCAGACTTAAAAAGAAAGGAATTTGGCTTTTCTGACTTCATTTTCTTTTGGGATAATTGGTGAAAAATCCACACCCATGGGATCATATGTTATTTGGTCTAAGATTTAATCTTTTCAGGTAATAAGAACATTTTTTTTAATCAGCTTGGGTAATAAAAACATGTTTAATGAAATTATTTGGTGAAAAAGATAAATTATTATTTTCAAGGATATTTTTTTTTCAATTTTACTTCACTGTTGGCCGGTTGTTGGAAAAATCACCGGAGGTGACTAGTGACCAACAGCAGCATGTGGTGGTTGCCGGCTGCGGTAGTGGTGGTGGTGGTGACATAGACAAATAGATAAATTAAGTAAACAATAAATGACACATGAACAAATAAGAGATGATAGATTGGCAAAAAGGTAGACAAATAAATGACACTTAAATAAGTGAGGTGGACAGATAGTTGATGTGAATAGATAAGTAAAAAATGAACAGAACAGAGTACCTAATATTGACAGTGGACCTATGACCCAAGTACCCTTTTCTTTTTCTACTTTCTCATGCCTTTCCATTTCCAAAACTAGCAGCTGTGAGTGGAAGATGGAATTTGAATATTCTGTCATTTCTTTTATTTCACAGCAAAACACACCATCATTCTTTATTTTGCATAGTTCTCTGATGACATGATTGCAATTCCATTCTCAACCTTGGTCATCTCAACTCAACGTCTCTATACAGAAATATTAGGCTAAAAACAGTAGTCATTTTACAAAGCTACGACACCATTGTCTTCTCTTATGCAAATACAACCCGAACCAATTGTAAATGAAGGAAATGAAGAAGGCCAACACTTAAGTCCCAATTGTAAATGTGCCATCACAAAGGATTCAGCAGTGGCAACATTTGACAAGTATCCCTTCAAGGAGTCTATTACGAAGTCAGAATCATGAGCCAATCATGAAATCTATTCCTTCACATTGTCAGTTCCAAAGGCAGAGTCATGAGCAATACACAAATGGTAATAATCCTTTAAGAAGGCCTTTGACAAACATTAACTGTTCAATACAATCCAAAGATCCATATCCATTTGGATCCTGTCCTGGTTCAATGAGTCCACTCCAAAGTCACAATCATGAGCGAAGCATGATTTCTTATCCTTTGAGGAATCCAATTCAAAGGCAAGGTGCTAAACGAAGCGTGAATCCTAATTCTTCAAAGCATGCCCATAAAGGAAACATGAATTTCAGTCCGACGAAGGGTCCATTCCAAAGGCAACTTTGCCGATTCTATGCTCAAGGAAGGTGTCATTATGGAGATTGATGCAAGTACCTGCATGAATATAGAGGGAATCAGAATTATGGCGAGAGAACAGATGAAAGGTGGCCATCTGATCTACGGTATTACTAGCAAAAACTCTTGGACTAAAAATTTGCAGGTTGAAAATGGGTTTCAGCTATCTTGTTGATTTTTGTTTTGTTGGAACTATTTGGAAGTGTAGTTTTTTGCAAGTCCTCCATACATTTGAATCTCTTGGAATTTACCCAAAAGCAAGTTTGAATATTGCTGATTTTGGTCTACATTCAATGTTGAAATTGAGTATTACTTGGAAGGTTTTAGTTGCATTTTGAGTAGGGATTTGATCTTACATTCAAGTAGGAATATAATCGGTTCGGTACGGTCGGTATTTAGATAAATTTTTCCACTCAACCGATAATGTCGGTTTTATTATTTTGAGTACCAACACAGACCTCTTCTTCCATCAAACCGCACCAATGGAAGCTGTTCGGTTTGTGGTTTAATCGATTTATAATCTTTCAAGTTTATGCCATTTATTAAATCCATCAATTTAATAAATACTTTACAATTTCTAGATTAACAAAAACACAAACAAAAAAAATAATAATTAATACTAAGATTTCAAGAATAGTGAGTTAGAATTAATAATAAGGGTATCATAACTTAGGTTATAGGAATGATAATGTTAATTCATTGAGATTAATAATTTATTATATTTATTAATATCATTATATTATTAAATTTTATATGTATTATAAATACAATATATGTTGAAGCAGTCGGTTTCAGTTTAGTTTGGTGCATAAGGTGCTTAATTCGATACCGAACAGAAAATCAGAAAAAATCAAATTAAAAAATCTTATAGAATGATTCTTATTAAAAAAACAGACAAAATATGGCTATTTTGGTCAAGTTCAATTGGTTTGGTCAATTTTTTTCGATTTTTTTTTACATCCCTACATTCAAGTATAGTTTTTTGCAGTCCTCCTTCGCTAGGGCAGGGCAAAGGGTTATCTGAACCACACAATCTGCCCAACCTGAACCGATCCGCATACAATTGGGTTGTTTCGCAAACACAATGCGAGCGGATGCAATTTGGAATATGACATGATCGCGGGTGCGGGTGCGGTCTTAGAATTTTTTTTTTTTTTTTTTAAACCTGGACTGTTGTTATTTTATTATTGCATTTTGGATGAATGTAAAAGTTAATGAAAAATTACTTTTAGGTAAGATTAGGATTTTGAATAATTTTATTTTAATTGTATTGTTGGATAGTAGTTAGTGAATGAAATTGATGATCTAGTTTAGGATTTTGAAAGCTTGTGTTAGTTTATGATTTAATTTAAAAGTTTAGGATTTTAAATGATTTGTTTGTGTTAGGAATTGATTTTGTTGTGTTTTCAATTTTATAAGTTTTAATTCATTAATCATTAATGTTGGACCATTTCAGAAAATGGGAGAAAAAAGGTCCAAAACAAATATTTACAAAATAAAAAATAAAAAAAGGCTCCAAAATATATATATATATATATTTTTTAAAATCCAATCTGCAAACCACCCGTACATCCGTGAACCTTATCTACACAAACCACAATCCGCACTGCAGGCAATTGCGGGTTAAATTTTTCTCAAACCATATACATACGGACAGATCCAAACTAATTCACAAACCGTCCAAAACTGAACCGCGACTACCCCTATCCTCCATACGTTTGAATCCCTTGGAATTTATCCAAAAGCAAGTTTGAATTTTGCTGATTTTGATCTTACATTCAATGTTGAAGTTGGCTTTTTGTGGCTATCAAATGTCTATATGTGGCATTTTAGTCCTCCATACGTTTGAATCCCTTGGAATTTATCCAAAAGTAAGTTTGAATTTTGCTGATTTTGATCTTACATTCAATGTTGAAGTTGGCTTGTTGTGGCTATCAAATGTCTATATGTGGCATTTTAGTCCTGACCTCAAGAACTATTAAGTGCTCCTAAAGTAAATATGCGGAGTCTTCAGTAGTAAATTTATGTGGTGTTTCTAAGGTAACATGAGATATGTCAATTGATTAATAGTATGAAGAATTACTCGAGTAACACCCAATGAACTATTTTGTATAAATTATTTTTGTATATGTAGCACGTATGTTAAAAATATAAATATAAATAAATATGGAAAAATAAAATAAAATGGTAAAACAAACATGGTGATAAATAATAGAGATATGTTTTTACCACTATATATTCACCTAATTAATGTTGTAATTAACGTTATGTACATGTGAGACTTATCATATTTAAAAAATAATTTTGTTAACACATTCTCTTCTAACACATTAAGAACTTCAAAAGTTGGGTACATTTTATATCAAAACAAATGCAAAAAGAATGTACTATAATATTTTAAGAGTAATGTTAAAGATTTTAAAAATTCTACCAAAAGGTTTACCAAATGTCTCACATGAATGTGGGATCTATACAATGTGGGTCCCATATAGATTCCACACCCATGTGAGATATTTGGTAGATTTTTTAGGGTTTTTAGCATTTTTGATATTTTAAACCTATTGTGACAACCCCGACTCATGATTAACGCTAATTCATGATTAAGCATGCTAAGTAAATGATTAAGACGAAATCATAAATTAATTACATGAGTGTGTTGTTTCAAATGCATTTTTATCTGTTTGATGTAGAAAGATCTGTTCATATTTTGGTTTCAATTTGCGAATTAAAAGCCTTATCGGCAACCGATTCAGAAATTGACTTGATTTATATGCTAATTAGGATTCATAGAATTTTATGGTAGGTTTAATTAAAACTCGGTTCGGAACGATTAAATTAGATTAATTTAATGTCGTTTGATTGACTTTGTTACTTATCACTTAGTGAGTCACTTTATTAACCTCACTAATTCAACTTTATGCCTCTTTTCTCCCTAACTTGATGATCAAACATGAGAGAGGGAGAGAGTAGGAAGATTTGGGGCCCTAGACTTGAGTATTGAACTCAAGCAAGAGGAATTGCTAGGAGAAAAAAAGAAATTTTGGATTTTTGATCATCTAGCTCAAGAATTTATCACCTAAGGTCCAAATTGAACATCTAAGGTAAGAAGTCAAGTCCCTAGTCTTGAATTTAAGTTGATTCATCTATGAATTCAAGTAAATTGAGCTATGAGATGTAAGAATTAAGCTTAAGAGGTAGAAAGGAAGATTAATCCATTCATACATGTTCATTTCATTACATTTGGAGCATGTTTGCTAAGAATTCTCTTATGCATGTCATAGATTGAGCTTAATTGTAGGAAATCATCATGTTTTCCATAATTTGCCAAGTTTGATCATGTTTTGAAGTGATGGAGTTCAAGAGAATTCATGCATGTTATATTCTTGAAACATTCATAAAGTTTAAGTTGAATTTGTGTACAATTGGCATGCTTTTGGGCTTTGATTTTATGAAATGGTCTTAAAATCATGATATGTTGTGAGTTTCTAAGTGTTTTTCAGAATTTTGGCCCAAAAAGATGAGTTTTGGAATGTTGAATGCATGTTTTGAACTTTGGGAGCAAATCTGGAAAACCCAGAATTTTGTTTCCACGCTCGAGCGACCATCTTCATTTTCACACTCCCGCTCGAGCGACAAAAGGTTGGCTCGAGCTTAAATTGCATGCTTTCAGAAGCTTGCGTGTTTGGAAGCACGCTCGAGTGACAAGACTTGCGCTCGAGCGAGGACCTGTGTCTCACGCTCGAGCGATCGTCAAGCAACTGTCGAGCAGAGATTGCACGCAACCAGAACTTTTCACTTTTTGCAGACCGCTCGAGCGAAGGAGTGTGCGCTCGAGCGACCACTCACATTCGGTATGTCAGCCCGAGCGAAGAAAGATACGCTCGAACGAGACCCCTGTTTTCAGTAAGTTTTGAAAAATATTTTCAAGTACACTTTTGCATCCTCTCTCCATCCTAGGCATTCCTAGGCCATGATTAAGACATCATAATGAGGGTAATGAAGTAGAACCACACCAAAACAAATAGAAATGACTAAGTTATCAATTCCGGGTGTGTAATTTAGTATGCATTCGTTTTGTGACTATGTAGGTTTCGCACCTCAAGAAAGCTAAATAGCCTGCTTACAGCCCTATCATCTGTGAGTAACAATGTTGTAAAGATATGTTCAATCGTACTTATTTTCAGATTGATAAATCATATTGCTTTCTGAAATGATACTTTTTATCGATTGAATGATGTTTCTATTTTGAACTATATTCGTGGCATCCATAGCGTATTACGATTGTTATTGCTATTGATATTGTTATCATTACAGAGGTCTCTATCAGTTCCAAATCTGGGAACTATTGTTATTGTATGGTGGCCATCAATTGATTGTTTGGTCTTTAAGACCTAGTGTATTGTTGCTATTGGATGTACCACGTATGACCTATAAGAATATGATTGATTGAATCGATTGAATTGAACGATTGATTAACAAATGATAGTGATTAAAGTGCTCTAATGCTAATTGATTGTTTCAAAGACTGTAAAGGACATCATTCTTAATCTCTTTACACATTTGTTATTCACTGGACTATACCTCACAGTTTATTATATATATATGTAGGTGGCCAAGCATCGGACCAAAGCTAGAGGCACCGACCCAAGCTCATGTTTTGTCAAGCTAGCCATTGTGCCTCATATCGAGGTTCCGAACCTACACGAGCCAAGGCTTTTTGGGTGATACTATCTACCCTTTTGCTAAGAGTAATGAACGCCTAAGACTTTTTATTGTACAGTTTCGATGAAGGGATTAGGTCCCTAACTTGTATGCTATCTCGTACATGTATTTTTGGTATAAGTGACTATGAATACAGTTATGTACATAAAAGTTATTTCCATTCAGGTCTTCACAACTCATTGGACAATGTAGATTATCATTGATTGGCTTCCGCCAGTCCCGTTATATTGTATTATTGTTGAGATTGTTAAACAGGCATTCGGTAATCACGGATTACTAGCCGGTTAAAACACTAAACCTATAAGGGCGGGTTTGGTTCGTGACACCTATTTAACATGTATCTTAAGAACGGAAAACATTATGGTACACATGTGTATCATATGAAAATAGTATAATTTCATACTTTTTAAGTCACAACTAAAAAAAAAAAATTTGTCATAACTAAACACAATATGAGATATAACTAAAGATCTCATGAGTTATAACTAAAATAATGTTATAATTACAAAAAATAATATTGATCATAACTAAAGAAGAAAATAATATAACTAAGGATGCATATGATACATATTTTTTAAAAGTGTACATATTAAAAAAATGTCTTAAGAACACACGCTAACAATAGCTTTTAAAATATTATAGAACCCATCTTGTTACATCATTGCATGAGAAGGCACATAAAGAATTTTGATAAAATATTTGGATGAAGTAATTCGTGGGGAAATGAGGATAAAATATTTCTTCCTCATGTTTGATTTATAAATTTGACGAGAAATAATAAAAAATGTCTTCCTACCAAAAAGTGGTAAAATTTAATGAGATACAAACCCATTAATTATGAAATATTTATAATGGCGTGGTATTTTGGGAAGTTAGTAAAAAATTAATTTTTATTCTTTAATTCATTTTAAATCACATCACCTCTCACATTTTTTATTCACAAAAAAGATAAAAAAAAACTAAAAAACCTAAAAAACTTGCTTTTAACTAACTTTTCAAATCACCCAACGTGTGTCAATTGATAATAAATATTTTAAATCAATTATTAAACAATTTTTTTTTTCTTATGTGACATTGCAGTATGTTGGATTGTTTTGAGAAATTAGTTAAAAGTTAATTTTTTGACATTTTTAACTCTTTTTTAAAAAATATGTAAAAAAATAAAAAAATAATATAACATAAAATAAATTACAAACTAAAAATTAACTTTCAACCATGTTTTCAAAATAGCCATTTCTCATTCATATTCCAGAAAGGTTCTCATATATTTTCCAGTGGGACCATGCTCTTGCTAATGATACAATGCAACCAAAGCCAATCCATCTGCAAACGACAGTTTCATGCATGGTATGATTCGATACCGTTTGAAGTAAAATTATAATTAAATTGTGAATAAAGATTTAATAAATAATTAAATCGTATTGTTTTAATTTATTAGTTGATTAAAGAATAATTTTAAACAATTATTAAATATTTTCATAATATTTTATATATATAATATTAATTAATTTTATATAATAATTTTTATATATATATTATATTAATTTATAACAAATTCAAATCTCCGGTATTTATTTTTATTTTGATATTTTATTGAAGGTAAAAAAATATAGAGCGTGACAATTTTAAACATAAACTTTAAATCGCGATTTAAATTCATCTTAATTAGCAGACGGATTAATATTAATCGATACCATTTTAATGGATTAGGTAGTATTTTGTATAGGCCAGTACTGAGAATTACCTCCACTCCACCTCTGCTTTCTGGTGAGCTCTCTCTCTCTCTCTCTCTCTCTCTCTCTCTCTCTCTCTGTTTTTGCAGTGTTTTTACTCTGATTTCAGTCACGATCAGTTCTATTCAATCAACACGTTCAGGTACTAATTTCAATTCCCCCCACAAAATCATGTATTTATTTGTATAGACATAGCAATTATTTACTTGGAATTCAGTCAAACCAGTGCAGATTTTCCATTGAAATTGTTCAAATTGTTTGCAGATTAGTACCAAGATTAACTTAGTTAATATACTCATCTAATCATCAAACGATCTGCTGTTTTTATATGATTATAAGCTTGTAGTTCAATTCTATTGTATTGGGTCAATTTTTTCTATTTTAACCTTTTGATTTTCAATTTGAAGCCCTTTTAGTTTGGTACTAATCTCTTTCCCATAAATGGAGATGTTAAACAGATTCATGCTTTTATAGTTGTAGATTTTTTTTAAAAAAATTTTCCTTTTATATATATTTTTGTGAGATTGTTTGAATTGTCAGGTACCAGTATGTGTAATTCTTTTTATTTTTTTAATTGAAGAATTATTTACACATTGTATCCAAATAACATGTTGAAATCTTGTGAGTATTTAATGGTCCAATATAGTATGGGAGCCGCTATTCCCACTTCACTTTGTTCTAAATACACTCTCTTATTCGCTCCAAATACATTAATACCCTTGGAATTTTGATTTTTTCAGGGAGTTTATTTTGTGTGAAAGTGTATTAATGTAATTATGTATAATAAAAGACAAAGAAGGGAGTGTATTTGGAGCAAAGTGGGGTGGGAATAGCGGCTCCCTATAGTAATCAATTTATTCTAGGGACTTGATATACTTAGGCTTTGTTTGGATCATGATAGGGGTAGGGATTTGGAAAGAGAAAGAAAAAAGTGTGTGAAATGTGGATGAAATATGTATTTGGATCATGGATTTGAAAAGGAAAAAGGAAAATATGAGTGAAATGTGAATGAAATATAGCTATATTTTACCAACCTTTCACATACATTTTCCTTCTCTCTTTCCAAATTCCTACCTAAATTCATGATCCAAATACAGTCTCGAGTAATTATACTAAACCTACAAATGGATGGAAAATTTGGAAATGATGGGAAGGATTTGCAAATTTTGGTAACCATATTGACTCTCTCTCCATTAACACTCTCAAGTTTAGTATTTAATTAATTGATTTTTAAATAATTGATTTTTAAATAATTATACTATGGACTGGGTTACTTATTACTGGAATGTTAGAGTCAGCTAATGCGGGTTGTGTTTTCAGGAAAAATGGCATCAGAACCGGTCAATGTGAATGAGTTCCAGGAACTGGCAAGGCGAGCTCTTCCGAAGATGTACTTTGACTTCTACAATGGGGGAGCTGAGGACCAACACACGCTAAGAGAGAACATGGAAGCGTTCCGTAGAATCACGTTAAGTGTTGTTACACCTCTTATTCTTATTAGCGAACAAGGACACCACCTTATGCCAAATTTTTTTTTTTTTTTTTTTTTTTTTTTTTGGGATTTTCTCAGTTTTCGGCCAAGAGTTCTTGTAGATGTGAGCAGAATAGATATGTCAACCACTATATTGGGTTACCCAACTTCGGCACCAATCATGATCGCTCCAACTGGATTGCATAAGTTGGCTCATCCTGAAGGTCTAATTTCATTTAGAAGAGCTTTTGAGTAAAATTTATGTGTACTTATGATTTCAGCTTTGAATTTTTTAATTTTTTTAAAAATATTTTTTATCAGGAGAGGTTGCAACAGCCAGAGCAGCTGCTGCATGTAACACCATCATGGTATTGATACTCTCATACTCTAATTCCTTTTTACTTTGCATTGTTGATTGCTGAGCTGTCCCTCATTACAGGCAATGTCCTTTGCGGCTGACTGCACCGTGGAGGAGGTTGCTTCCAGTTGCAATGCCATTCGCTTTTTTCAAATATATGTATTCTACTCTCTTCAGCTCTAGTAAATTTAAGTTTCTTCATAGGAATCTTTATCGTTCTTTAGGATTTACAGTTTGGTAATCCTCTGTTCATAGGTATGTAAAAGAAGGGATGTAACAGCTGCGTTAGTGCAAAGAGCCGAAAGAAATGGGTTCAAGGCTATTATGCTTACTGTTGATACTCCTAGGCTTGGTCGAAGGGAAGCAGACATTAAGAACAAGTGAAATTTCATTTCCTTCTCTTTCATATAATTTCCGCTACTAATACGTGCAATGTTCTTCACATTAATGAATAATTTTCTCCCTCCAATATTTGGAAATTCACTGATATTTATTATCTATAATTAAATGAACTTTTCCCCGTGCATCACGTAAATGATCCAAACACAATCACTTGTTCAGAATGATTGCGCCTCAGCTGAAGAACTTAGAAGGTCTCTTGTCAACTGAAGCAGTTTCGGTGAGTTATTTGTTTCCTAATATATGCATTTAAACATGCTTGCAGACAGTGTATTAGTTTGTTTTTTGTGTTAGTTGTATGATACATGGTTGCATATTTCTCTTATACTAACTGTAACCAGTCTGATACAAGATTTACAACTCTAACATTGATTACTCATTTTGCAGGATAACGGCTCAAAGCTTGCAGCTTTTGCAGCAGAGACGCTTGATCCTTCTCTGTGTTGGAAGGTATATAAACCATAGAGCAATAGTCTATGTGTGTTAACTGATAATTTGACTTCACAGTTAACTTTTGTTGAAGGTGTTACTCTTGAGCCAAACATTTCCTTTGCTTAGAAACATCATTTGAAAAGCTGTTTTAATTGTACTGCTGTATATATATATGAATATTATTGTAGTAGTTATATGTTTTAGGGACAAATTACGATACTAGTCCCTATAGTTTACGCCTTGTGACAATTTAATCTTTGTAGTTTCAATTGCAACAATTTTACCTTTTAATTTTCCATTTTGCATCTAATTGGTCCAGTTGGTAATGATGGTCAAGATTTTTTGACAGAAGATAGCCCACATGCTCTTCATGTGCCCATTCTTCATAGGCAAAATGGAAAAATGAACAAAAATTTTATTACACAGGTGGTCCATGTAGTTTGCCCGTTGTGTCAATTTGGTCCCATTTTTGTTAAAAATAGTCTACAGTTATCAATTGGAATTATAGGGGCTACTACAATAATCTGTCTGTGTTTTAGTCATTTGGAACTATAGGGACCAGATTGGCATAAATTTGCCTGTGTTTTAGTCATTTGAGGTCTCTCACAAGGTCACACAGTTGATGGAGCTGAAAGCCACTGCCCAAAATGTTTCTGTTGGTGTGGTTGCATATTTAAAATAATTGATTTTTTGGATGGTAAATACAGAAGTCATCAAGGTCATAAATTGATTTCCTTTATGTTAAATCTTACTCAAAACTTTGCAGGACATAGACTGGTTAAGGTCTGTCACTAGTTTGCCAATTCTAGTCAAAGGGGTCCTGACAGCTGAGGATGGTAAGCTCATGACTCTGTTTAGCTGTTTGTATCTCTCTAATTTTTCTTTTTGACTTTATAAATGAGAGAACCTCTTCACAGGAGCTGAAAAATCAATCGAAGTTTTTTTTTTTTTTTTTTTTTTTTCAAAATCAATGTAAGGGCCACAAAACAAAAAACCACTAAATTTGAAGAATTTCTTGTTTTTATGTTTATTTCTAGAAGGAATAGCTATATAGGACCCCTATATTTTTGGATAATATGAGCTTTAGCAAACCCATTTAAAATTTTCTTGTTTCATAGGTCTTGAATATTTCTTGTTTTCTACTCATGTTTATTTGTGAGAAACAAAAATTGCTGATGATCTGGTATGCTACTCTTGGCAGCAATAAAAGCTATGGAAGTAGGGGTTGCTGGGATTGTTGTCTCTAACCACGGAGCTCGCCAACTGGATTATTCTCCAGCCACTATCACTGTTCTGGAAGAGGTATCTTTCAGTCTCTTCTCTTCATACTTGATGTTGTCCTATGCAGATATGCTAACAAATTGAATTGAAATATATGCTCATGTGGGACATGGCAGATTTGCATATAATTTATGTTGGATCTATATTGTGTTTAGAATCCTTCTCCCCTCATATATTTTCCTAATTTGACTATTTTGCTTTCCCTTTAATTATTGGTAATGTTGTGAAGCATCTATAACACTTGATAACATAAGATATTTGTGGGTTCTCAAGTGCATATCGTGTGTGCACACTGTGGTAACCAGAAAGCACTAATACCCTAACTAGTCATGTCTTGGAACGTAGTATACTCTTCTTCCAAAGCACTTTTAACTTCTTTTTCTCCATATATTTTCCCTTGGTGTTGTTCTTATGATACGAGCATCAAATATAATGAATTAAAATCTTGAAAAGTAGGAGTCTGGCTGAAGAAGATCTGGAAAGTGGGCCATAGCATATCATGGACAACTGAACTTATAGAGAAAATACTTTATGTGCTTTTACATGTTGAATTTGAATATTAGAAAATTCAAAGAAAGTGGGAATGCATTTCAATAGATTATATTTCATTAAACATGTAGTAGTTCTTACTGCAACAGTGCACGTCATTGGGGGTAAATTTAGGGGTACAGGTCTTGAGCATTTTCCTTTTCCTGGAACCTATGAGAATTTGAAAACAAGCAATATTGCTGCATGGTCTTGCCAATTTATTTCCGTTAGGCACACTTCTTTTCTTTCTGTTTTTTCGAAGCAAGCATTATATTGTGGGTTGCAGGTGGTTCGTGCTGTTGGAGGAAAAATTCCTGTTCTCATTGATGGAGGAGTGAGGCGTGGTACAGATATTTTCAAGGCATTAGCTCTTGGTGCACAAGCTGTTATGGTAAACTCTGGCCATGCACTTTTGAAATTCTGTGCCTTTTTGTAGTGTGTTTTAGTGGAATGGCATGCAATTTTTTTTGTGCATCAATTTGTTCGGAAGGATTTCAATGCAAACTCTGATGAGGCCAAACTGCTTTTCCAATTCCTAATTTTGCGATTTCATTTATACTGCTGAAGATTGGGAGGCCAGTCCTGTATGGATTAGCAGCAAAGGGTGAATATGGGGTGCGACGAGTCATTGAAATGCTGAAGGATGAGTTGGAGCTCACCATGGCCCTATCCGGCTGCCCTACCGTGAAGGATATCACCAGAAGTCATGTGAGGACAGAGTACGACAGATTCAACTGTAGGCTTTAGTTTAGATAAAGTTCTAAGTTGTTGTCGTTGTTGATGTTATTTATCTTAAATATGCTCATACTGATAACTAAGATCCCTAGTTCTGTGATGATTGGCACTTTAAATACATTTTAGCTTGTGGATTGTATTGTCAAGTTTTATATATTACAAGAACCAAACATGTAATGCTGTGCATATGGAATTTCCTCTCTTCCCAACTAGTTATCAGACAAGAGGCTCTTGGGAGAGAAATTTTGAGTTGGTGAGAAAATCATAAATGTATGTATAGCTTGACAGAAGCACTCTTGCACAGAATACCCAAACCTTTCACAAGAGAGGCCCATAAGCTATGCATAGAATGCAACATTTTATAAGAGAGTGGGTCCCTCATTATGCAGAGTCTTTCACAACTGAGTGGGATCCGCACAATGACTGCCCTCTTAAGTGCCCTACTGTCTTTCCATAGACTCAAATCACAATATCGCCTAATCCGCTAAAATCACACCGATTTGCATTAATTCGCACTGCTTTAACCGCTAATCGCGGTTTGAAATATTATTTTTTTACTTCTAATGAAATATTAATGTTAAAATGAGAGTGAGAGAGATTTAAGATATGAAATTTATTACAAATTAGTGGTTCTATATATGAAACATATTATGTAAAACTACTTTGTATTATATATCTAAAAAATATTATACCAATTAGTGTTATATATTATGCAAATGTATAATAATTAGTTAAAATATTCTTCAATTCGACAATCCGTCAAAAACTGCTCAAACCGTAATTTGTCAATCCGCTAAGCCGCCATTCGGTTTTTAATTTTACTCTCAAACAGCCCGAACTGCATTGTACACACCCCTAGACTCAATGTTACTTAACTCGCTGTTTGGTTCAATTAAAATTGTTTTAGGTATGCGTTACAAAGTTTATTTTTTTGTTTATCATGAAAAGATATGTAAAAAAATAAAGATGTGATATGAATCACTTAAGTCAATAATCCAATACGATGGTTTTTTTAGTTCATCTCAAAAGAGACCTTAGTTTATATGCATTGGGCTTGTTTGGAAAAGGCTAAAAATTGGCTTTTTAGGCTAAAATTCACAAAAAGACAAAATACGTTAAAATAGTCAATAAGACGAAATGTCACATCAAATTCATAATCATTTCATTTTTTTCTCTCATAGATATCACATCCAACTACAAAAAAATTTAATCATCTTCCCAAACATAAAAATTTTAGTTTACTAAAATAATCAAAAACTAAAATAGTCTACTAAAATAACCAACTTCTCAAACAAGGCGATTATAAAAAAAGGGCTTGGGCTCTCTCTAGTTGGGAAACCCAACTGGATGGTGCTCTTGGGCTTTTTTATGCCCACCACAGAGGCCGCATCGATAATCTGAACTTTTGAATATGTAGAACTCATCGATTACTTCATTCCTATAAAAAATTACGTTAATCAGATATCGATAACCACTTAATCGGATCATATTTGTGTTAACAATTTATTTTTAAAATTATATTTACTGTTAGCACAAATATAATCTGATCAAGTGGCTATATAACGTGATTTTTTTGTAGGAATGAAATATTCGACAAGCTCTACACATTGAACGGTTCATATCATCGACATAGTCTCTGTGGTGGGCCGACGAAGGCCAACAGCTCTCTCCAATCCGATTTGGACTGGAGAGAAGCTTCTCTCATAAAAAAATAAAGGAAAAAGGTTGAAACCCCTTTTTTCTTGACCCCACCACCCCAATGTATTGAGATTGTCCAACTTTTTTTTTTTTGTTTCTTTTTTTTTTTCCCTCCCAGCACTCACTGACATGTGTCTGCTGGGTTGTCGGAGTCAAAGAAAAAGGGGGTCTCTATCATTTCTAAAAAATAAATTATTTGAGCTCAACTTATGTTCTCATTATTAATTGTTTTTTAAATCAATTCATTAGGTAAATAAGTCACATTTAAACATATTTTTTAACTATTAAGTTTTTAAATCAATCTTAAACAATTTATTACTACTTGTTTACAATTCTAATTTTGGGCCCTTTCCTATGATAATTGGTGGGCATCTACACTACAATTATCTAATTTGATGAATTTTTTTTATATTTATAATTAATCCCAAATGACAAACATATGAGTAAATTATAGAAACCTCCTTTGAAATTTGAATAAAATACAAATAATTTTATAATTTTGATATAATTACACTAAGCCCATAGAGTAACAACAAAATTAACAGAGCTAATCATCATTACAAAATTCCATTTTTGCCCTTCTATAATAACATGAAAGGGCCTTTTCACTTTTTTTCTTTTCTTTTTTTTAACACTTTCCCTCTATTTTTTTTCTCCATAAATTCCGATTCAAATCTAAGATACAAACACAAAAATTTATGTAAAAAAAAGGAAAAAGAAAAAAAAAATACATTTTTTAAGTAGACAATATTCATTTCGCAGTGTTTCTACTTCCAATTCTGATATGCACACATTCAAGTCAGTTTAATCAAACTCGTTCAGGTGCTAATAACTCCGCACAAACTTATGTATTTATATGTATAAATGACAATTATTTATTTGGAATCCAGTTTTAATAGTGCAGATTTTCCAGTTCAATTTATTTGCTTTGAAGCTATATATTTATATTTTAGTACGAAGATTAACTTAGTTAATGCTCGTCTAATCATCAAAATGATGTGCTGTTTTTGTATGTGGAGTTAATCTCCTTTTTATCCATATGCAAACGGGACTTGTTTTTTTAAATTATTGTAAGCATGGTGTTCAGTTTTATCGAAATCAATCAATTTTTCTCATTTTAATTTGCACTCTGTTTGTTTGGCGAAAAACATTTTATAACGGATAACATATTCTACGATTTTTTTTTTTTTTTTTTTTTTTCAGAATATGTTTTCCGGAACATAAGATGGAGGTGGCAGGACGAAGGTGGAGGTGGTGGCGTGGTGGTGGGGTGGCGGAGGTGGTGATGTGGTGGCAGTGATGGTGGCGATGGTAGTGTGAGATATTGGTAAACCTTTAGTCCAAAAAATATTTTCTACATTTAAAAGTAAAAAACATTTTCTGCTCAAGTGGGCTTGTTTTTCGTTAACGATGAAAAATGTTTTCAGTTGAATTTTGTTTTTCGACCCAAACAAACATTTTACTTGATTAATTGGCCCTTGATAGGGCAGATTGGAGAAATGATTTATGTAGTAGTCAACACTAGTTGATTTAGACACAACACGACTTAGTTTAGTTTGCTTTATTGTTTGAATTGTCAGCCAGTCTCTCAAGTTTTACATTGGATTATTTGATAATTAAATTATTGTAATATAGTCTAGGTTACTGGAATGTTAACATTAACTAATGGCTGTAATGGCATCTGAACCAGCCAATGTGAATGAGTTCCAGGAACTGGCAAGGCAAGCCCTTCCAAAGATGTACTTTGACTTCTACAATGGGGGTAGCTGAGGACGAACACACACTAAGAATGAATGTGGAAGCATTTTGCAGAATCATGTTAAGTGTAACACCTCTTATTCTTATTAGCAAACAACCACACCATTTTAAATCACCTTTCTTTGAACTTTCTCAGTATTTTGCCGAGAATTCTTGTAGATGTGAGCAGAATAGATATCTCAACTACTATATTGGGTTACCATACTTCAGCACCAATCATGATTGCTCCAACTCCAATGCATAAATTGGCTCATCTTGAAGGTCTAAATTCAGTTACAAGAGCTTTTGAGTGAAATTTTTGTGTAGTTCTGATTTCAGCTTTTGTCTGTACCAGGAGAGGTCGCGACAGCCCGAGCAGCAGCTTCACATCATGGTATTGATTCTTGAATCTGGAGCTCCTTTGTTTACTTTGTGTCCTTGAATACTGAGTTGTCCCTCATTGTAGGCCATGTCCTGTTCGTCTACCCACACTGTGGAGGAGGTTGCTTCGAGCTGCAACGCTGTTCACTTTTTTCAAATACAGGTACTCTACAATCTTGGCTCTATTAAATTCAAGGTTGTTCATAGGAACCTTCATCGTTCTTTAGAAGCACACTTAATATTTTCTTGATTGTGATCCCATTTGTAGTAGCCGAATTCACGGTTTGGTAATCCTTTGTTTATAGGTATTTAAAAGAAGGGATGTGATAGCTCTGTTAGTGCAAAGAGCCGAGCGAAATGGTTTCAAGGCTATTATTCTTACTGTTGATGCTCCTAGGTTTGGTTGAAGAGAGGCAGACATAATGAATAAGTGAAATTTTTTTTCTCTCTCTTCAATGTCCTTCACATTTAGTAACCTTTTATCACCCTTATATTTGGAAACGGTTTGATACTTTAGTATCTAACATTATAAGAATTTTTCCCCATGCATCATGATTCTAATCCAAACATGATCGTTCCATACAGAATAATTGTGCCTCAGTTGAAGAACTTTGAAGGTCTCTATAATTTGGTTTCTGACTACGTGTTTTGGAATGTGTATATTCATGATCGCTCTTCCCAAAAACTAAAAATAATAGTGAATCATAATTAATTTGTAATTTGAAATCTTACCTTGGGTTTTATCTGTGTGACTCTTGATAGTTTGATTATTAGAGAGACCTTTTGTGAAAGTGATCATTAGCCTTCTCAAATTGTGCATGTGTATGTATATGGCTGCAAATGTGGTTCGAATTGATGCCAATAATGAAAAGATGAAGATTACATTGAGGTGCTCATATAAATTTATATTTTTGTAGATTAATAACATTGATCACTCACTTTTGCAGGATAAGGGCTCAAGCCTTGAAGCCTTTGCAACGGGGATGCTCGATGCTTCTCTGTCTTGGAAGGTACAAAGCAATGACCTACATGTTATTGAAAATTTGGTTTCACAGTTAATTTGGACCCAAAAGCACTCGACTCTCATATTTCACTCAATTTTTATGTTGGTGTGATCTCATAGTTAAAAAGTTTTTAACGTTTAAATAGTAAACACAAAAATCATCGAGGTCATAAGATGACTTCCTTTATGTTAATCTTACTTTGATTAAGCTCATTCAAACTTGCAGGACATAGAGTGGTTAAGATCTTTAACGAGTTTGCCAATTCTAATCAAAGGGATGCTGACTCTTGAGGATGATAAGCTGATGACTATGTTTAGATGTTCGTATCTTTCTACATTTTCCTTTCTACTTTATAAATAACAGAACCTTCTCACAGAGTTGAAAAATCAAAGGAAGTTTTTATTGTTTTTCCAGATCAATATAAATGATCATAAAACAAAAACCATTAGTTCAAAGGCAATTTCTTGTTTTGAGGTTTCTTGATAGAAGGAATCTTTGGAAAATATGTTTACTCCAACAAATCCATTTAAAATTTTCTCTGGTTTCATGCTCTGAATAGTCTGGAAATAGTTAGGTCTTGAATATCTTTCGTTTTCCTACTTCATGTTTACCGTGACAGTCAAAAATTGCTGATGATCTGGTATGCTACTATTGGTAGCAATAAAAGCCATGGAAGTAAGGGTTGATGGGATTGTTGTCTTTAATCATGAAGCTCGCCAGCTAGATTATTCTCCAGCCACTATCACTGTTCTGGAAGAGGTAACTTTCAGTTTCTTCTTGTTATACTTGACGTTATCTAGCCTAACTAAGCCAAGAGATAGAAAAATAGAATTTATGTTCAATAGAATTCCTCAAATGCATAGCTATGGATTATAAGAGTTCAGCAGCATGCTCTATGTAGTTGTAGTTGTTGCTCTCTTTTTTATTCTTTTTTTTTCCCCCCCAAGAACCTGGAAGAGCTTGAAAGCAAACAATATTGTTCCATGGTCTTGCAAATTACTTCTTCTATTAGGCATGTTTCTTGTTTTGAAAAAGTGAGCATTATATTGTGGGTTGCAGGTGGTTCGTGCTGTTGGAGGAAAAATTCATGTTCTCTTTGATGGAGGAGTGAGGCAGGGTTCTGATATTTTCAAGGCACTCACTTTTGGCACGCAAGCTATAATAGTAAACTCTGACCATGAACTTTTGAAATTTTCCTATTTATTAGTTTTACGATGTGCCTTTTTTTAGTGTGTTTTAGTTGAATATCATGCCATTTTTGTGCACCTCTTTTCTCGGAAGGGTTTCAATGTGTTCCAATGCAAACTCTGATGATATCAAACTGTTCACGTACTTCATCTTTGGGGGCTGAGTGGAATTTTAGCTTTGTAATCCTCTAATCTTGGTGCTTAAAATATCAGAGACTTTCAGTGCCTCCGAACCAAATTGTTTGTTTCATATTTCACCATGGGAAGTGCTTTAGACCTTTGAATATGTTTCAAACGAACAATTAAGGTTAAAAAGCAGCAGAGCTTGGTGGTGTACCAGTTTACATGTGGGATATACTGATATAATTTGTGTGATCATTGACGCTAGATATGTCTGCTCTTTTGCTTATTGTCTCTTCTCATTTGTTGATTCCAAATTTGCAATATATCTATGCTGGTGCAGGTTGGAAGGCCAGTGATCTATGGATTGGCAGTAAAGGGAGAATATGGGGTGTGACGAGTGATTGAAATGCTGAAGGATGAGTTGGAGCTCACCATGGCCCTGTCTGGCTGGCCTACGGTGAACGATATCATCAGAAGTCTTGTGAGGACAGAACTTGACGGACTCAATTGTTGGCTTTAGTCTTCAAATCAAGTATTTGAGTCGGTTTCATTATGGATGATTAAGATTAACCATCATGTATTATATTATTTGCTGAAATTCTCTCTCATTTTTTTTATTTTGATATTATTTACCGTTTACATGTGTTCATACTTGTGTAGTTCTGTGATGATTGTGTTCTTACATTGAGAACGTAAAGAAGTTTTGACAAATATCTAGTTATTTTCTTCTAATTTTCCTGACTCAAAAAGAAAAGAATTTGACTTTTCTCACTTCATTTTCTTTTGGGATAATTGATGAAAAATCTACGAAATCATATGTTATTTGGTCTAAGATTTAATCTTTTCGGGTAATAAGAACATTTTCTTTAATCAACTTGGGTGATAAAAACATGTTTAATAAAATTATTTGGTGAAAAAGATAAATTATTATTTTCAAGGATATTTTTTTTTCAATTTTACTCCACTGTTGGCCGGATGTTAGAAAAATCACCGGAGGTGACTGGTGACCAACAAAGGCATGTGGTGGCTGCCGGCAGCGGCGGTGGTGACATAGACAAACAGATAAATCAAGTAAACAGAAAAATGACACATGAACAAATATGAGATGATACATGAGTAAAAAAGTAGACAAATAAATAACACTTAAATGAGGTAGACAGATAGTTGATGTGAATAGATAAGTAAACAATGAACAGATAAACAGAGCACCTAACATTGACAGTGGACCTATGACCCAAGTACCCTTTTCTTTTTCTACTTTCTCATGCCTTTCCATTTCCAAAACTAGCAGCTGTGAGTGGAAGATCGAATTTGACGTCATTTCTTTTATTTCACAGCAAAACACACCACCATTCTTTGTTTTGCATAGTTCTCTGATGACATGATTGCAATTCCATTCTCAACCTCGGTCATCTCAACGTCCCTATACAGAAATATTAGGCTAAAAACAGTAGTCATTTTACAAAGCTACGACACCATTGTCTTCTCTTATGAAATACAACCCGAACCAAACCATACCTTTATCCAGGTGCCTATCTTACATAAATCAATACCAAAATGAAAAAGAATTATATACATCATTCTACTTAAAACAGCATAGCTAAAAGGTTTCTCTTTTTTTTCTTCTTTTTATTCTTGGCTGGTATGGAAAATCCAATAGCAACCCTAGCAATGGAAATTGACCATCCTCATCAAGGTGCACAGCCAGATAACAAATCTCCTTTATCACAATTTTATTCTACGGTACAGCACAAGAACTTCTTCGTCAATTCACCTCCATCTGCTCCATCTGCTCTTCTTCGAAAATTGTACTTTGAACCAGGGCAACTAAAGCATTACCACAAGGAATTGAAGCGACCTTTTCATCTTGAACTATGCATTATTAACAGAGTTACTCTTGTTCACACCTTGAAGCTCCATAGGTGAATTAGTGATACTACCAACTGAGCCTAGGGTCTGTGAGCTCAACTGAGGGCTTGCAGGACAAGCATCTGGATTACCAGTGCTCATGGGATGCATAGTGCCCGAGCTCAGTTGTGGGCTCATTGGAGTTCTCTGGCTCATTTGCTGTGGGCTAGCTTGTTGCAGCTGTTGCTGCTGGGCTTGTTGGTTCATTTGCTGCGGGATACCCATGGTTGATGGTGAGCCCACCTGTTGTGGTGAAACAACAGTTTGCAGTGGTGAGGTTGTTTCTTGCTGCTGCTGCTGCTGTTGTTGTTGCTGCTGGAATTGCTGCTGTTGGAGCTGTTGCATCTGCTGCTGCTGTTGTAACTGCAATGGTTGTTGTTGCTGTTGTTGCAGCTGCTGGTTCATGTACAGATTCATCCCTGACATCAACTTTGGTGGGCCCATCGGTCCCATTGCTGTTCGCTGCATTTGATTGATGTTAGTAGCCCGCGTTAGAGTGTGCCCAAGCATTGACAGACCGGTGGAGCCCAGTTGTTGCATCTGTCTAGCTCCTGAAATTCCGCCTATACTCGATTGAGGCCCACCCAACATATTTGATCTGCTCTGTGCTATCCTAAGCTTTGCTGCCATCATTTGTGCTTGTTGCTGCGTTAGTGCCCCAGAACGAAGTTGTTGGCTTATTGCATTACTAATATTTGAAGCCTGGCTCAGATTAATCTGGTTCTGACCCACATTACCCATGCCTGAAATTTGGCCCGATGGCGCTGAAATCACAGTTCCACCCATCCCCCTTGGACCCCCCATACCCATGACATTGCCAAGTCCTCCGAGCCCAACCATATTGTTGCCCATATTTCCCATACCCATTGCTGCTCCAAGTCCCATCATCATTTTCCTCGGCATCTGCGGCTGCTGTGGTTGCTGATGTTGTTGTTGCTGTTGTTGTTGTTGCTGCTGTTGTTGTTGTTGCTGCAACAGCTGAATTTGGTGAGAAGAAGCTTTGTTAACCATAAGATTACCCAATGGCATGTTTGAATTCTGCCCTACTGAATTCATGTGCGAGAGTGGATTTGCACCAAGCATATGAGATGATCTCTGGAATTGGGGAGGCTGTTGTTGCATCAAGGACTGTTGATTTTGTTGTTGCTGCTGTTGTTGCAATGATGGTTGTTGATCAGGCTGTTGTTGATGCCTACCAGGCATTGAAACCCCAGGCAAGAGTCCTTGAGAGATCTGTAAGGCTTGAGCATTTCCAGGAGGTAACATCCTTGCGTTTGGTAGATTCTGGGTTGGGTTTAGAGATGCATTACCACTATTTATTGGCTTTGCAACTTCATTGGTGGGCTGACCTGGAACTGCATCTGAATATTGCTGCATCTCGACTCCTGTGTTATTCTGAGGGATTCCAAGGGAATTAGATTGATTATTTGAGGCATGATTGATGCGGATTGGTTTTGGTTGGGTGTTATCTTCCACTTGATACCCTTCGCGCATCATCTGCATAATCGGATTACATCACTTCATACATAATGCAAAAGGGAGTGAAACTTCAAAATTGTTGTTTCTAAATGTCCAAACCAATTTCAAAGAACATACCAGTGTAGTTAATTGCGCTGCGAGTAAGTCCGCGACATGCTGTTGCAAGACAATTAGATATATAAGACAAAGTAATAGAAAATGCATACTTGTTAAGGCTATCATAATACAATGTGAGCATTTGAGTACATATACTTGATGCTTCTGAATAACTTTCAGGCATCCTAAAAGTGTCTGTTCATCCTCTCCCTATCTATGCAACAGACCACCAAAAATGACTAGTAGCAAGTGTACAAGAGGATAGCGACAATAAAAACTAAATTCCTATTTGGACCAAAAGCAAAGTTCGTCCAATATAATATGTTTTACAGAAGATTGTAATCCATTGAACGATAAGAGACGAATGTACTTTCTCGGCATGCCATAGAGGCTAGAATGTGGGCCATTAAGAACCTGAGCACTAAACACGCGTAATGGAGGTGAAGATGCTGAGTACTGGACAGTTATAAATGTGAAGTAAGAAACCAACACATAAAGGAATAACCGAAGGAGTATACAAAAACTTACCAGTTTGGAAAAACTCAAAAATTAACCTTTTTGTGAAAGTGCCTGGTGCAACTTCATGTATAATGTGTGAAAAAGCTGAACTTGTTTGGTAAATAAGCTGTCAAGTTGTTTTTTGTTGTGTAAGGTCCAAAAGGCGCATAACTGTTTTTTAAAAACCTAACAGCTTTTCATAATACCTCATGGGGCATTTTTTCCCCAAATGTAAAAAGCTGGAAGAATGATCCAAAAAAGCACCTAATGGGTAGCTTAAGAAAATCTATCATTTTTCTCCCAAAAAAGCTGATTAAGTTGTTCAAAGTTGAATCCAAAAAGTATGCCAAACACCCAAATTCAATTTGTTAAAGCTATAATAAAAAAATAAAAGTGAGCTTACAAGATCTTCCAAATGGGCTAAAATGAGTTAAATGAAGGGCGAACTGGAAGCTTTTCAATAAAAAGTAATGGCAACAGTTATCAGTTATCACCCAGTAAATTATGGTATTAATGCAAATTAAAGTAGAGCCCTTCAGGAAAGAGAAAACCCCAACAAGACAAGAATAACTCTATCAAAAAACACATACCCATTATCCGATCTAAGATAACTCTTTAACAGGATAGTGCAGTAAAGAAGGAACTGTATAGCTGACTCCAAACAACTCAAATAAGGCAGTATCAAAGCAATTCAAAAGATAAATACACATTTGAATCCAAAGATCTGAAAATTAATATTTGTGCTCTGATATGCATTATAAAGAATTTACACATGTATACAAGGAACTCACAGCATTCGGCAATGTAGGAAGATAATCCTCTGCAGCCAAAAAATCACCAACATCTAAATCTCCATAATGCATTGCTATGGTTCCATCACTTGGTTTTGCTGACATGATCATTCTAGTTCGTATCCTAGGAACAACAGAATAAACATTTCCTGAAAGTTGAAAGTGAATTGGTTAGAAATGGAACAATCATTGACAATATTTAATTATTTGAAATTCAACAAACCTTGAAGTACGCGCTCGTTCTGCCCAAATTTCAAGACTCTTGTCTTGCAGGCATTTATACTGCCACCTACAAGTGACTTTGACAAAGGCATTGAACATGTTTCATCTATGAAATTCTCGCTACTGGAATCATTGGAGAGATGAAGTGATAGCTTTGCAGCAGAAAACGGAGTAGGTTTCCTGATGGGGTGTTCATCCACCTTATTCTTTCTGCAATTAATTTGATGCCTGAAAAAGAAAATTATATAAGCATGTAACAAAAACAGATAGGGATTACTATGCTGGCGATCATATTAGTTTTAAGAGGATTAGGGGATGGAAGAAGAAGACATCCATTGTGTGAATCATGCAATAAAATGACAGTCTTCATACTAACCAACCTGAGGATTAATATAGCAATACAAAGGCCCTTTATATAATTCTACAGGTTCATTGACAAAGGCTAGGTAGAAAGTAACAAAAATCATCCAATGAAACAGTAATTAAACATACGCATGTGTTTGGGGTACATGCAATTGAAACGCCCAGCCCACACTTCTCCTTAAAACCCAAGTATTAAGGAGAGGGAAACTAGAGTCTTATAACCAGCATATATGAGGCAACTCCAGGCAATGTAGGACATATTCCAACACACCTTGCTGAACCACAACATACAATAGCCGAACAAACGGCATACCAATCACAAGCCCAACCAAGCTCTGATACCAAATTGAAAACCCCAGTACACGCTTCTCCTTAAAACCCAGATATTAAGAAGAGAGAAACTGGAATCTTATAACTAACACAGATGGGGTAACTCCAGGAGATGTGGGACGTATTCCAACACATGCTTACACGTAGGATAAGAGCCAAACACCAAGAAACTTCTGAGAATTGTTTTATTTACCCGTATGAGAGACAGGAATGTGTAAAATTCTAAAATACAATGGTAGTTTGATTGACTACATACCTTGTAGCAAGCACTTCAAGTTTTGAGAACCTATCAAGCATTATAGGATCGGGCAAAGGTTGAGTTCCAACCGGAGGACTGCTTGCGTTTAATGGGACGCTCATATTACTAACACTAGCAGGAGACGCAACTCCACTCATTGCTGGGGTCTTTGGGAGGGAGTTTGTTCTGCGTTTAGCTAATTGTGCTTGGTGTTGCCGTGGCATGGAATCATTAGCACTTGAAGTCACAGATGCTGTCCCACCAACTGCTGGAACTGAAGTAACTGCCAATTTCTCCTTTTGTGATAATCCAAGTGCAGATGTTGCAACCGGTCCAAATGGAGGTCCTATTGAACCACTAGAAAATTCACCAGATTTTGAGGACAAGGGAGATTGAGGCAAACCACCAGCAGAAACACGGGGACTTTGCACAGATTTTCTTTTTGGGAACTGGTCATCCTTCCTAAAATTGTTGTCAAGAGGCTGACCAAGACCATTCCAGGGAGTTTGAGAGATGTTGGATCTAATGAATGCATGTTGTGGTAACCTCTGCTGTGGTCGGGACTGCTGGAGGTCCATATGATTTCTATCTGCTTCCACCATGTGCATTTCATTTTTATTTTGGCTGAGTTCTTGTTTGTCCAATCTTTCAGTCTCAACAGGCTCTTCCTTCGCGTGTCTCAGTCCCTGCTGTGCCATAGCAAACTGTGTTGCCCCGGCTTCATCATTTAAACCCCCTTCAAACATCTGCTGGGGATACTTTTGCATGCCAGTATTAGCATACTGAATTCCTCTTGCAATTGGTTGCTGCTGCAACAATGTATTTTTCCAGAATGAATCAGGTCCCTGGAAGCTGTCCATATGTGACCCCATATGCTGTTGTTGATTACCATCGGGACCCACAGATATATGCCTAGGTCTCTTATTTAAGGGTGACAGTGGCCCATCTTGATTTTCCCTCTTACCACGAGCAGAAGAAGAGATCATGATGTCCTGCGCAGAAAGAGAAGTTCCCTGTGCATTTGAAACAGGCCCTGATACATGATCCTGCATCATTCTTGGATTTCCTACCCCCATTTGATATTTTGGCTGGTGAGATTCTAAGGACAATGCAGGGACGGAAGCATCTAGTGCAAAACTTTTTCTTGGTAGCACATTGCTAGAACCAACATTCTGAGGGGTAAGATTCTCAAGAACATGCTGTGGTATTACACTGCTAGATATGGGTCCTGCATCTCCCAACCTGCCATTTGAGCTTTCTGGCACTCTATCTATGCAGACCTTTTTCCCATGGATCTTATTGTTAGAAGTGACCCCAAATTCTGGCATCTGTCTCAGTCTTTTCCTCCGTAAGCTGCTGCACAGAGCCAAATTTAGCTGCAAATAAAGTCCAAACAGAGTTCAGATATGAGCAATCCTTTCCTCCAGCTGAATAGAATACATCCAGTTTTAATTTCATTACCTTTGTAGGAACTGGGTTGTCACACAGTCTGTCTAACTTAGGAGAAGGGTCTAGACAAAGTTGTGGTTGCAGGGCTTTCAATATGCGGGACTCAACTTCCTACAGTGAAGAGTGAACACATATTAAAGGCGCCATATCCATTTTACCAGGATGAGAAAAGCATAACAAACTTACCATGAGATCACCATATGTCCAAGTATTATCTGAGATCAATGGGATATCTTTCACTACATTCTCTAGTGACATCCTAAGGCGAACTTTATTAACAATCGGAGAACCATCCAAAGAAGAAACTGTAAGCCCTGCTTCAGAATTGAACTTCCGATAATCTCGCACCTGCCATAATTCAAGCATCTTAGATCTAACTTTTTATACCAACCAAGCAATATGAATGATCACAACCTCTATAAAATCTAATCTTACATAATCTCTTTAAACTATTTGAGAATGTGGACATGATAGATAATAAAGGCCAGATTTTTAGAGCGAGTTCTGAATTTTATGTAGGCTATAAATATCATCACTTCATACTTTGGCATTATACATAATTCATATTCCCTTTGAGTTAAGAACTTCATGCAAACATCATTATTCATGTACTCTATAAATCTTACTACACCAACTGATGGGCATGAAAGATGCAGCACTGGCAGCAGTAGCAGACAAGATGGTCCTAAGGTGAGAGAACCACATAATTTGTCATTGCAATGTAGCAGCGGCAATGATAGTGCAAATGGGCGGAGGTGGACAGTTGAAGCAAAGGCAGGGACGAGCAAAACTGATGATGGAGAAAGAGCAGGGACAACAGAGATGCAAAACAAACAGCATGGGTAGTAAACAAGAGGTGTGCCTAGCCATAAGAATTAGTATTTTTCCAAAGAGTTCCCATGGCCATCAATTGTCTATTAGGAATAAATAAATAAGCAGCCCATTCTGTGAAGGAAAACTTTGACAAGCTTCAATATTTTCCATATTTATCGGTACATAGTCAGGAGGGCCTGGCTGCATACATCTTCATTAATATGCACGCACCCATATGCCAACATTGATTGTTTTTACCAGACATATACAAGATGTACATTTTTTTTTTTTTTTTGGTAGGTATGAATTGTGTGGCCATATAGAGGGTATCTTCACAGTCTAAAGGATTTAGTTCTAAATTGGATAACTTACCTCACACAGAAGTGTCCCATCAACATACTTGCAGGGTATATCATCCAGAATATCTCCAGGCAATCGGCCAGACTCAATTGCCTCCAAACACATGAATACATAGAGAAGAAAAAAATTAATAACAAAGCAAAATTGTACCAAAGACAAATAAAACACTGGCAGATGCATCCTTCAACAGGGAATGAAAGGTTATTGAACTGTCTCCTAATCAGAGAAAATGAAAAGATAAAGTAAAGATTAACCCCAAGGCGTTGGCTGGCCGAACAGTAAAGACTTGACGATAAGATCTAAGGTCTCGACTTCGAGTCACACCAAGAAGCCACTGGAGGTTTGCCCGGTTGTTAATTTCAAGGCCTCAGGATTAGTAGAGGTGCACACAAGCTGGCCCAAACAGCCGGGGTATCAACAAAAAATAAAATAAAATAAAGTACATGTTGACTCTGCTGGCAGTATGCAATTGAAACAGTCCACTTATAAATGGGTAACGACAAGCAGTAAACGCACTTCTATAATAAATTTCAACCTTTGAATTTTAAGTGAATAGCTCCAAAAGCAAAGTTTCCATATAAACCACTAGATAGGAAGCCCAAGAGAAGAGCATAAGCAAGAAATGACGAGATGCACACAAGGTGATGTGGACACCCGGTTATAAAAAAAAAAAAGATAATGTAAATGTTGACTCTGCTAGCAGTATGCAATCGAAACAGTCCACTTACAAATGGGTAATGACAAACAGTAAACGGATTTCTATAATAAATTTCCACCTTTCCATTTTAAGTGAATAGCTCCAAAAGCAAAGTTTCCTTATCAACCACCAGATAGGCAACCCAAGAGAAGAGCATAAGCAAGAAATGTCGAGGTGCACACAAGCCGGCTCAGACACCCAATTATTTATTTATTTATTTATTTATTATTTATTATTATTATTATTATTTTGATAAATGGCTAAGACACCCACTTATAAATTAAAAAATATATATGTATATATATATAAAATATAAATGTTGATTGGCAGTATGCAATTGAAACAGTCCACTTAAAAATGAGTAACGACAAGCAGTAAATGGACTTCTATAATAAATTTCAACCTATCCATTTTAAGTGAATAGCTCCAAAAGCAAAGTTTCCTTATCAACCACCAGATAGGCAGCCCAGGAGGAGCACAAGCAAGAAATGTTGAGGTGCACACAAGTTGACCCGAACACTCGGTTATCAAAATAATAATAATAATAATAATAATAGTAATAATAATGTATATGTGGACTTTGCTGGCAGTATGCAATGGAAACAGTTCACTTATAGATGGGTAACGACAAGCAATAAATGAAATTCTAAAATAAATTCCAACCTTCCCATTTTGAGTGAATAGATATAAAAGCAAAGTTTTCTTACCAACCACCAGATAAAAAATCCAAGAGAAGAGCATAAGCAAGAAATGTCAATGTTATCAAAAAAATAATAAAGATAAAAGTAAATGTTGGCAGTATGCAATTGAAACATTCAACTTATAAATGGGTAATGACAAGTGGTAAACACTCTTAGTTGCACGAAACGAGAGTGGGAGCGGAGGAGCGTGGCCACTTAGAAGAATCGTAGGTTGGGAACGCTTATGTATTATGTTTATTAATAATATTTGTAGTTTATCTATATAAACTTTTTATTTTTATTTTTATTTTTAATTGACATATATAACATATATTTTTTGGGGCTTTATTCAAATATAATGAAGTTTATTATTTTATTTATTTTTATATTTTTTTATATAATATGCCTATTTTTTTAAGAGATATTTACTAATAAATCCCATCTCACAAACAAATACTCTAATTAGTTTCAAATTTTTTCTATTGATCTGTTAAGTCCTATTAGTGGAGAATTTCTTTTCGTGTGGTCCTATTTTTTATTTTGGTAGTGTTTTGGTAGACAACTATACCCTTTTATTAATGTGACAGGTATGATACTCCAATGTGACAGGTATTAATATGACACTCCAACGATGTGACACTTAAAAAAAATTAAAAACTCCTTAGTGTACTTTTTCTAAATGTGACAACGTGGCGGGTATGATGTGACACTCCAAAATTTTACTCAAAAAATAAAAATAAAAAATCCTTAATGTACTTTTCCCAACGATGTGACACTCCAAAAGAATTAAAAACTCCTTAGTATACTTTTCCTAAATGTGACAACGTGGCGAGTATGATGTAATGTGACACTCCAAAAAAAAAAAATACTCCTTAGTGTATTTTTCCCAGATGTGACAACGTAACGGATATGATGTGACACTTCAAAAAAAATTAAAAACTCATTAATGTACTTTTCTCAAACATGACAACGTGACGGGTATGATGTGACACTAAAAAAAATTAAAAACTCCTTAGTTTATTTTTTTCAAACGTGACATATGACACTCCAACATAGCGATAAAAAAATTAAAAACTCTTTAGTATACTTTTTTCAAATGTGACTCTAACGTGACTGGTATGATATGACACCAAAAAACTCTTTCGTATACTTTTTCCAAATGTGACACTCTAATGTGGCGGGCAAATGAGTCATTACACATCCAAAATGACTAAATGGATTACAAGGAAAAATATGGAACTATATGAATTACAAGTCCAAAATATGAGACTTATTGATCAATCTCCTTTTTTTTAATGGGCTTTGATTGCAATATAATTAGTATCCAATTTTTTTTAAATCTGCAAGCTAAGACCAACTATAGGCCCAATGAAGCCATTGAACTTTTTACTTGAAGCCCATGACCATAAGCTAGGTCAAAATAAAAGGAAAAAAAAAAAAGAAAAAAAGAAAGAAAGATAAATATAGCAAATAAAGTGGGCAGTTGTCTCGTCTTCTCTCTCTTTGAAGACACGAAGACTGGTTCCTTCGACTTCTCTCGGTCTCATTTCACTTCATCTTTTTTCGAAAGGTATGTCATCTTTGTCCTTCTCCTCCTCCTCCTCCTCCTCCTACCCGTATCTGATTTCAAAAAAAAAATCAGATTCTTTTTTTTTTTTTCTCCCTCTCAGATCCATATCTTCAGATCTACCTTTTTTTTTTTTGTGTTTAAATTGCTTTTGGAGTTGTTTGTCCAATCCCATCTTGGATAGAAACACGTTTCTTATGCGTTTCTTCCTGAGAATCGCAACATGGATGCACTATTACTGCAACTAAGAACGGACTTCTATAATAAATTTCAACTTTCCCATTTTTAAGTGAATGACCCCAAATGCAAAGTTTCCTTATCAAACACTAGATAGGCAGTCCAAGAGAAGAGCATAAACAAGGAATGCCTACTGCTGGGCTACAAAATATAGAGTTCCCTAGTTTCATTTTATGCTATTATGTTGGGGAAAAAAAAGGAATGTGAAATAAACCACCCATTGAGAAATTAAAAGTAAAAAATTTATTAACAGATACTCACTGAGAAGAGAGTTTCCGATGTCCTATCATATGGATGTAAACATTTTTGAACATCCTGTAAAGTGGCCTGAAATTCATAATTGGTATAGAATTAGGCAACATATATGATTAGTACAGGACAGAATATTTTCTTTCAACTGACCTCTGCATAGAGTCTAAAATATATTTATAATAGAACAAACCTCTGAGGATTTTCCGATAGAATATCCATCCGGAAAAAGGTTCAGCATGAAGGAAACTTCGTTCTCTGGAAAAATCAGAAAGAACAAACACACTTAATGCACAAAAGGAAATAGAACTAAATTTGCCACGAAAGATATTGAAACCCCTCAAAAGTTCGGGACAAACCAGAGATTGCAACATCTTCATCCCCTCCAGTGACGTTAACCTGTATCACAAAACAGTTAAAACAATCAAAGAAAGACATATCAAACCAACAAGGTCAGTAATTATTTTTCTTTCGTAAGAGTCCAAGCTAGTTCTATTGTTATACAACCCAACCCAACCCAACTGCACTGCTTATTCAAGGGTTGCAATTTCCCAAATAAACAAAAATCAAAAATCAACAACAGTGATTCTCTAAAGAAAAATTTTAAAAATGATGAAAACACAAAAACAAAAACAAAAAAGAACAATTTTTCAAATATATTATCCACAGACTTCCCTAAATCTACACATAAAATTGCTACAAGCTCACATTGCAAAACTTTAAAACGAAATGAAGAACATAAAAATTCTATCTTCGCACAATCAACGAGATAAAACACAAGAAAGAAAATGAATCAATCAATCTTTATTTAACAATCAATCAGTTAGTCCAAAATTAACTAGTAAAAAACCCAAATTAACGAAAAATGATAAAAATTTCACTCCCCTGAGAACGTAGAATCAAAATTCCTTACGATCCCAAATCACAAAATCATATAAACATTTAACATCGTGACTTGATTTGACTTTTACAATATTTTCTCAGCATCCAAACAAAAAATTGGATGAGTGAGCAAAAACTACCTCGAGCTTCCGAGTGGATGCGGAAGTAGTAGATTCATTGTTGCCGAGAATTCGACTGCTTTCCTTGGAACTATCAGCGACATCTTCTTCGACAGTGGTCTCCGATTGAAGCGATTTGAGTCGAAACCTTGTACCGATTTTCGAAACCTTGAATGAGACCCCCATGGCGGTGCCTCAAATTGGGGATTTTTTTTGTTTTTGTTTTTTGAGGTTGGGTTTCAATCGAAGCGGTTAGGGAGTGACATAGAACTCAAGATGGTAGAAATTATCGAGAGAAAAAAAACCCTAAGGTGTGATCTTGAGATTTTTATAAGCATTCGACAGACACAAAACTACGCGCAGAGAGAGAGAGAGAGAGAGAGAGAGAGACGCTGTGACTTGCGAAGGTTATTTACATTTTTTTTTTTACTCATCAAAAATTGATAGTATTATCAAAAATTGATAGTATTTTTTTATATAGTAATGTTACGGACCGGATATAAAAATCTAAAAATTATTTAAAATTTTATATTAATAGTTTTTATCAATGTTTTAAAACCCGGACCGGATCGGCCGGTCGAACCGGTTGGACCGAGAACCGGGCCTAGTTCCGGTCCGGTTGACCTCCCAAAACCGGAGTAGCATGTAAACTGGCTTAAAAATGGAAAACCGGTAGAACCGGCGGTTGAACCGGGAAAACCGGTGACCCGGTCCCAGTTTGGTGGGTTGGACCGCCGATCTTTTTCTCTTTTTTTTTTTTAATTTTCTTTCTTTCTTTCTTTCTTTCTTATATATTTATATATATATATATATATTATATAAATATATTTCAAAATTTTGACTAAAAATTCTTACTTCAAGAGTCTCATTGGAAGTTTGAGAAGATTGTGAAAGTCTATTCCTATTTATAGGAAAAGATTTTTCAAAGAGAACCTACAAAATTCTACGTGGGATTCAATAAAATTATTTGAAATATATTGATTGGAGGGAGAGTTGAAATTTTCATTTCCCTCCAAAATTAAACCTAACATTCAATCAATTTGTTTGGAGGGAATGTTTAAAACTAAATTAACAAACTAAATTGGAGGGCTAAATTAGGCCTTGTTTGGCATGTACTAAATAAGCCAAAAAATCAAAAAGTCACTATCTTATTTAAGTCACATCATCTTATTTAAATCACATCACCTCTCTAACACATCACATCAAACCCAACCCAAACCCAACCCAAACCCACCAATAAGTCAAAAAGTGCACTTTTTTAGGACATCCCAAACCATAAACAAACTTGATTGAATGTTTTAAATAAACATAAACTAAATTAAATTATGTTTGTTTGGAGTTTGTTTAAATTAAATTAGATTAAATTATGTTTGTTTAAATTAAACTAAATTAAATTAAACTAAACAAACATAAACAGATTGAATGTTTCAAACCTAATTTAATTTAATTTAGTTTACAACTAAATTAATAAACAAACATTCAATCAATTCCTATTTACGTTTAATTTCTTTAAAACAAGTAACTTTTTTTTTTAATTAATTATGACTTTATTAAATATTATTAATAAATACTATACAACAATTTTTATTTTTATTTGAGTATTTATATATTTTTTTATTTATTTATAATTTTTAATTATATTTTTTAATTATATAATATTAATTATGACGTCACGGTTCGACCGCTTTGACCCGACGGTTGAACCGGTGACCCGTCCACCCGGTCCCTTTTCCGATTCGCTCACCGGTCCGGGTTTCAAAACATTGGTTTTTATTGATTTTATATGTGAGTTTTACATTATATCATTTCAATTTTTACTATATATCAAGATTTTCAACTCGGACCGATAAGTGAACTGAAAAAAGAATTAAGTGGATGGATCACTGGTTCAACCGTCGAGTTGAACCGAATCTAATCGTGACGTCATAATTATGTCATAAATAATTTTTTAAAAATTATAAATTAACAATATAGATATTAAATTTTTAATTTTTTTTAAAACAAAATTCTTAAATATTTTTAGTGATGATTTTTTATATTTAAAAAAAATTAAATATAAGTCATAACACATCACATATTGACAACAAAAAAAATTAAAGAAGAAATAGAGTTATACATAATATATATATATATTTATATTGAGTCCAACCTCTCTCTGTACATATAATATATAAGTCCAAAATACATATATATTGGAAACCTTTGAAACCAAATCAAACCCTTTGATACATGCAACGGTGCTACAAATTACAAAAAAGTAATACCTTGAGGTTGAGATTCTTTGGCTGCGGCTTTGGTGATGAACTATGTAAAGTTTAGATTGGTTAATGGTGTGTGGTGATGATGATTGACCGCTGCTAAAGAGAGAAATAAAGCTATTGAGAGAAATAGAGTTGCCGATCGAAACGAAAAAGTCCTAGATCGAGATAAAAAAACGAAAAGGCAAAGAAAGATCTGATATTTTTTTTATATATATATACATCATAATGAAACCGTCTCGGTTTAATTAATCCACAACCGGGTCGACCGGTTCAACGGTTAAACCGTCGGTTCATCTGATTCTTTTTAAAATCACCGATTTTTGTTATTGAACGTGTCACGACCCGCTCCTCGTACCTAAGGGTTAAGTATCGTGATGGCCAGTAACTAAAGTTACCTCCGGCCAATTCCTAAAGAAATCAATAAACGCGAGCGGAAATAAAATTTAAATAAAGGTACCAAAATAATTATCGAAATTTCTATTTTTATTACAAAATTTACTGACCAAAAATGCCGATATTTACATAGAGAAATATCATAAAAATACTCTGTGTATGTCTATTCCACAACCCGACTTTCCAAAAAACTATTTATGAAGTGCATTGTTTCCTGAAAATTGGTAAACAACTATAACCACATGGCAGAGTGAGAAATATTATACCAAGAGTATAAGGGACACGAAATAACCATAAATAGTTAGTTAGGCCAAAACATTTAAGATAACTCAGTCGGAACAAATAATCCTTTAAGTAGCAAAACTGAGATTATGTAAACAAATCATTTAAGTGGCAGAAGCTGAAATATAGAAATTATGTAAGTAAATGATCATAACCACGGTACAGAATTGAGATTACCGAAGTGACAGTCAGAACAGAGGTACGGATTCAAGAGGTGGCTCCCACAATAGTGTAGCACTTTGCTCCGCATGAAATAGAAGTACGGATTCAAGAGGTGGCTCGTACGGATTCTAGATGTGGCTCCCACAATAGTGTAGCACTTTGCTCCGCACAGAACAGAGGTCAATAGATCAGAGGGTCACAAAGTAACCAAACAGAGGCCAATGGGTCACAAAGTAACCAAACAGAGGCCAATGGTTATTTAAGTCCTCCAAGACATGAGACTCCCGTGGTGGTACTTACAAAACATAATTGTTTATAAGGTCATAATCAAATATTCTTTAAAATATAAACAACATATCCATGGATTTCCTTTTAAGCAAATAGGGTTCAGAAATAAAACCACGAAACTGAAACTTTTATAAAACATAACTTTTATTAACATACTAATAAAACATAACTTGTGTAAAATAGATTTTGGTAAGTCAAAATATACGTAAAATAGTTTTAGGTGACTCAAGGTATAATATAACTCACTTTAACTTTAATACCTCACTATTTCTTTCCACTATCAAAGACTCTTTCGACTTCCCTTATTTTTTTCTTCCTTTTCCCTTTATTTCTCTTTCTTCTTTCTCTTCCTTTTTCTTTCTTTTTCCAGGTGAATCACCTCCTTATATACTAATCAAGCAATACTTACCCAACACGTTTTGGAATGACACGTGGCACCCATCTAGCCTTCCTATATCTCAACCATTATTACACTTAAGATTTGACCTTATCCTTCCAACGGGTAAATTTAAATAGTTAATACTAATTAGGCCAAAATCTTTAAACTAATTATAAATCCCAAATGTGAGAATGTTAAACCATTTAGTCCTGAATGTTTTTTGTTGGACTAATAGGTCCTATTTCTCTAAAAGCTTACTATAAGCCTTTTTATGTCAAACATTATTCATCAAACATCAAACATTAGCAACGTCATAATTATTTATCAAACATCAATCATACCAACGTCAGGATTATTTGTATAATTTGGGTGAAAACATTATCAACGTTAGAATTATTCATCCAACATCAAACATTATCAAACGTCAGGATTATTCATCAAACATCAACTATTAAACATTAGGATTATTCATCATACATCAAACATTATTCATCAAACATCAAACACAACCATTAAACATTAGGATTATTCATCAAACATCAAACATTATTCATCAAACATCAAAAATCATCATCAAAATAACGTCAAACATCACAACATCATCATCAAAACAACATCAAAAAAAAGATTAAATAATTTTTTAAATAACGATTAAACATCAAAATAACGATTAAAATAACATCAAACATCAAAATAACGATTAAATAATTTTTTCTGATCAAACATCATATCATAACAATTTTTTTTTTTATCAAACATCATCATAAGAATTTTTTTGATCAAACATCATCATAATTTATTAGCCCTAAACACACAAACCCAGATCTGAAAAATTGAAGTTCAAACATCATCATAATTTATCCACTTTCATGGTTCGTTCTAACATTGAACATCATCGAATAACCAAGTACCCAAGTACCCAATAAAAATCCTATTCTATATAATACATTTCGCGTTTCCAGAAGCATTGTTCATGAAAGATATAATACTGAACATTCGACTACATACATAGATAAACTTAGATTTTAACCAGAAAAACACGTCATAGAATCAATTAATCGAATGAATTTAAGGGTTTCGAAAATAGAGAACATAATTTAGGATGATTCGTGTTTACCCGATCGGAAAACACCGCCGGAGATCGACGCCGAGACTATTTAATCCCTAGTCCTTGAAAATCGCAATATTGGGTTTTCTATAAAATATCCGAAGAAGAAGAAGGCAAAGTCATGCAAGGGATGTCTGTATTACTCATCATCTTTCAAATCCAATTCTCGCAACCCTCTCTGTGTCGGCATCACTCGTTCCCTCCCCCAAGGTCTCTCTCTCCTCTCTTTCTGTTTCTGTATCTATCTGATGATCGTTTTTATTCAATTTCTTTGCACCTTCAATCGATTCAATTCTCCTAATTTGTGCTATTTTTATGCGAATCGCTCATTTATTTGTCAAAGATCGCCACTTCGTGGAGGACATGGGTTGGTTCATCTGCTCAATCTTGAATCTTGAATCTGTAGTTTAAATGAATCTAATTTTTGGTGTTTATGTTTAAATTAATCTGATGTGTAATTTTTCACGATATTTGTTACGATGTTGTTTTTGATGATGTTGTGATGTTTTTGGATCTTGTTTTGATGATGTTTTATGATGTAGTTGATGATGTTGATGTTTTTATGATGTTGATTTTTTATGATGTTTTTTAGTGATGTTGGTGATGTTTTTTAGGACTAAATGGTTTAATAAAAAACATTCAGGACTAACTAGAGCAACATTTATCAAAATGGGATTTATGAGTAATTTCTCCATTTTTTTTGATAATATATAATTCTTAATTAAATTATACTCTATTGTATGTCAATAGTAAATTAATTATTTATTTTATACTTTGACCCCTAAATTCATAATAATTATATTATTTCACAAAGTGACACATAATAATACAAAATAAATCATATATTTTTCTAATTATAATTAAATAATATTAGTATAAATTTTACAGAATAATTAAAAATCTAGATTGTTACAGAACGGGCTAAGGGGGTTGACTGGACCGAAACCTCAACCGGTCATTGATTCAACCGGCTGGTCCGATCCGAGTTTCAAACCTTTGCTATATATATATTCATTTTTAAGTAGATTTTGGGCCGCAAATTCTAAGACCTAACTCTTTTTTTTTTTTCTTTTAGAATAACAAAATAAACTCTGTATTTTTAATTTTATCAATTTTAATTTAAATCATTTATTTATTTTCATTAAATAAAATCTATGAAAAAATAATATTTTAATAATTAAAATGTCCAATTATAGTTTTTACTGAGTTTAATAATTAAAATATCTTTTTTAATTGATTTTACTTAACGAAAATAGGTAAATAGATTATATTGAAAACAAATCAAAAGTTTATGATTTTAATTAATAAAATTAAAAACTCATAGTTTATTTTATTATAAGGCTCAAATCCTCATTTTTTATTATTTTTTTAGTTTGAAATTTTCCCAAAAATTATTCACTCTGAACAAATAGAAAACTTTAAGTCGAGACTTGTGTTAGACACAATCTCTTTAAAAGATATTTCGCCTTTGCTTCGGTACTTCGAGATTTACCGTCGTCTACTTCTTAGAATATAATAACAATACTTGGAAATGCAACACAACAACTTCAAGCTTAGCGAATCAAACCAGTGTTGAACTCTTTCTATCTCACAGACTCTTTATAATTCTAACTTTTCAAGAAATATGCATAAGCAGAGGAGAGTGAAAAACATAGAAAATGAAGAAATGAAAATGGAATGATTTGAAATGAGGATCTGAGGAAATGGAGCAGGCTATTTATCGACAAAACAGTACTTGTTCAGGAGGCCTTCATGGCTGTTCAGAGATGGCTGGAAGGGTACGATTGATTAAAAGGCAGGCGACTAAAAAAATTTGAATTTGAAAATTCAAATTTCAAATTTTGGCGCAAACGTTTTGAATTTTGAAATTTCGCGCAAAAATGTAAATGTGTTTTTGTCTAAAAATATAGATGGAGTGACCCACACCCATACTCAGTCTAGTTCGACAGCAACAGCGCACGCATAATGAATTTTGGATCCAACTCACTTTGTCCAAAACTTTCCACAAAAAATAATACATGAATCCCACCTTAATTTTAACTTAAAATTAGTAAAAAGTAAGATTTTTATAAAATCGCTTTCCAACATTAAAAATAATACCCTAGGCCGGCAGATGTAAAGCTAAGCAAATTGTTTCTACTCGAAAAATAGAGGATTGTGCCAATTATAAAAGATGTTTAAAGGTTTGCTTATTGATGATGGTGATGATATTGATTAGAGCAATACTTGGTAGCCCGAATATGAGGTTGGCTCGAATAGCTCGAAATTCACCTTATTGGTCGTCCGGCGAGGAGTCTGACAACCGCGGTTGACAAAGGTGACAACCGTGGTAGACAATCTTTCACCTAGTCGTCCGGGCAGATGCTCGGCCAATCATCTGGGCGGACGACAGGCCAACACCTATTCGGACCATTCAAGCCCCCTCCAATTCGACCACGCTTTTTCTTATTGATTATAGTGACAATAATGGACTAATAGCTTAAAAATAAATGTTAATAAATTAACGAGTTAGTATTTTACTGTAATCCATAAGGGACCTTTGGCTATTTTTAAATAACAAAAAGTTAAAATGCGTCATATAGCCAAATCATAAAGAGATAAAATTAATTTTCTAATTTTTTATTTTAAAAGTCTGTTTAGTATAATTTCTACTTATGATTTATTAGGCAAAATAGCGAGAAAAAATAAAAAGGCTGATTTCTAGTAGTTAGTAGGGGTGCTCGTGGTTCGATTGCGGCTAAAACCTCTAATCCACCATCCATCTGTCAGATTGGTAGATTGAAAAAAATCAATCTGCATCCGCCCGTCGAATTGGCAGATGCGGATTAAGCGGATTGACAGATGAATGCGAATTAGATTGACGGTTTAAACTTTTATAAATTTTGAATATAATACAATAACTTGTCAACATTTTTTTTTAGATAACAATCCAACTCAACATATCCAAAAAATTACCAAGTAAATTGTCAAATACCAATAATAAATACATATAAGAAAACCATGCATTATCAAAACTAATTCTTTATCTTTTTTTTTTTTTTGAAAAACTATCTAATTTGATTTTTTTTTAAAAATGTCAAAATGGCAAAATTAAGCCTTATATTTTCCATACAAAAATACCAAATATCAACAATTGCCATTTCATAAAAAGATTTTCAAATTGAAAACATAACAGAATATCTAAATTCTTTTTCAATTAAAAACACAAATAGAATATTTAAATAAATTGAAAGTACAAAATCTTATAAATTACTAAGGATGCTCGCGGTTTAACGATTCGATTGCAGCTAAAGAAACCTCAAATCTATCATCCATCTAAAACTAGACAGATTGGAGAAAAATTAATCTGCAACTGTCCGTTCATCATCACACATCCGTCCAAAATGCGACAGATCGGTTCAATTCGGTCTGTTTGAGCGAATCAGAACATCCGTTAATCACCCCTAATAGCTAGGTCAAGGATGCAAGGGAGATATTTATTCCCCATGTTACAACACAAAATCGTAAACCCTCACCCCATCCACCAATCACAATACTCCTAATGCACCACCAAACACTGCTAAGCCATGCCCCCAAAATCACCAAATAACTCCTCGAACCCAAGGGTCCTAGATATCCACAGATTCTCCAGATCACAGTGACATGGTCCTTTAAAAATGAACTCTACTCGAAAGAATTCCTTTCCAAACAAAGGAATCTGAACTTCATATAATAAAACTGTGGAGTTCACACTCTCAATGCATAATTTTCAAATTTTTGAATTTATAAATCATAAATATACACAAGTCAAGTCAGCAAAAGATAGGCTTTCATTAATGTTCAAAAAAAAGAAAACAAAATCGTATTATGGAGAAGCAAACATAAATGCAGCTACCATTGTCTTAAATATTCAAATTAATAAATATCCAATAAAAATTAACCCCTTACGACAGCACAATCCACAAATAAATAGATTCACCAATTTCAGTCAGAGATGATGCATCCTTTCATCTCTAATCCTCCTAGGGCCATCTTTATTTATTGCTTTCTGAAAAACAAAATAACAATAAGTCAAATATATGATATTGATAACAAGCATCTACAAGATAACAATTAATCATTTAAATCATTGCAGAGGTCATATTTTCAGTTTAATCTTCTAGTTATGGAATTCTATACAAGAAGTTAAACTGAGCCAACCGACAATGCTGAGATGAGATGTAAAGGAGAATTAGACACCCAATCCCCCCCAATCCATAGGCAGATCGCCTTCCAAAAAAACCTAGGCTAATTATAAGTTCAATCAACCAAATATGTGGTTATTGAATTTCTAGTTTTTTAAATTTAAAAATGCCTAATTGCCTTGCGCGGAGCATATTCACCATTAATTATACGTCAAGTCTTTCTAACATAAAACTAAAGCCAACTCTCAGTCAATCTATGATCCAAAAGATAGATGATATCATATATTATCAAATGCACTAAATCATAAAAGAAGATAATATGTCCAATTTAAGGCATTGAATTCCCATTTTGAGTCCATGCTTATTCAAAATAAATTTACCTATTGTTAGTTGAAGCATTGAACAGGGATCTATCTGGTACAAGAAATGAATTTTTAAAGAGAGTAAATCAAATTGATTCGATATCCAAATAGTTTAAACCTGCTGCGTCAATAATGTCACCATGTGAATGTGATGCGCATTTTTCTGCTTTTCTCAACATTTGTCCGTTCATCTGATATAGCATTCCAAGGAAGAGGCCTCCCATCTCCATCATAGCACTCAAAATCTTTCAAATCATGCTGCCAACATCGGACACTGCTTAAATCACAACAATTCAAATCAAATTTGTGCGCAAAGTTCTCACGAAGGACCTGCAAATCATGTATATCAAGCCAAATAGTTACAATCTTTTAATAGACAACCCATGTAAGTCAGGCAAACAACAAGACAAGTAGTAAACATAGAATAAACTTGAAAAGATTGCTCTTGGGGATCTAGAAGGGAACTAGTTTAAATATGAAGAGAAAAGAAAGGACACGTCAAAAAGTATCCCTCCAAATGTTTCGGAAAGAAGAGCAAAAGGAAAGCATATCTAAGTTAATTTCTCCAAGAGGATCGCAAGGATCTAACCCATCCAGATCCTTCGGAATTGGCTAATCCTTCACATTCTTTCCTTCTCACCCACTTTAACATCGAAATAATGGCTATTTAAATATAAACCAGCTCTTTTCTTTGCTTTCCTCACTCTATCTTATTGAAGAAATTTTTTTCTAATTAAAATTCAAAACTTTTTAAAGTTATAAAAGGAATAAACATGTTAAACAACACTAAATATGAATAAAAAGAATGTAGACACAACCACATATGAGTAGTCGAAGCATTACAAATAACAAGAACATGTAGTGAAATAATCGTACCTTAATGAATTTGTTTGGGGACACCAACTCCGCAAAGTGTATGGAAAGAGTTTTAGGGCGACAACTCCACAGCAGCTCATCCAGAAGAGCAGAATAACATAGTGAAGATGATACTACACACAGCTCTACGTGCTCAAGCACAGGAATTGAAGGAACCAATATGCCGCTGAACTCTTCCTTGTTAAATGTAATCTTAACAATCCATGTTAAAAGCATAATAACATAACATCAAATTGAGTAAGAATTACATAAATGTAAACATGAATTTGTCTAGTCAATGATGCTCGCTGACTAGTAAATTCTTTGGGGACTAACTCACTCTAATGTGAATACATAATGATATTATTACATTACTATAATTGAAGTTCTTAGAGAACCTTATTAAGATTGCCAACTACTAGATGACAAATATTAAAAATGAATATGCATATACTGAGCATGTAAATAATGTAGTCTACAAGAATATGCATACAAATATACCAACACACATTCACATACTTGCATAAATGCACAATCACAGAAAAAATGAATAACAACTTGAAATTATTAAAATTAGTTTTCCACATATTCAATGTCTAGAAAAAGGAACTTCAACCAATTGATATTTCATAATGATCAAGCTTGTGGGCTAAGATGTAATTTTTGCTAGAAAGTAACATATTGAAAAGAATCCAAACAAGAACTTCGCTCTATAAATGAATTAAAACTTTGTAAAAGAGATCCATAAAAGCAAGGGCAAAAATTGATATAAGTTGTCATTCGCATGATTATTAACCGTTCAACTATTGTACATGTATTAGTTGATATACCTCAAAACAACAGAATACCAAGGTCAAAGCTTTAAAATATTTTGTTCTTGTGAGGAAATCTCTGATCCTATGGAACCATTGAGAGTTCAGACGATTATTCTGGTATAATCTGAAATCAGCTTTCCATTGTCCTGAAGCACTTTTTGACGCTATCGAGGGAATCAAGTTACCACAATAGTGGAATGAATGTAAATTAGGAGCATCAATTTCAATCTCCTCTAGCTTGTTGCAATGTATGAAACGAAGATCCTTTAGACATTGATTTTGAATCTTAACCCTTTCCAACAAATTGCAATCAAACACGACCAAACGCTCAAGGAGAGGAAACTCAGTAATAAGATCATTAAACTGCTGGTCTGCAATGACAACTTCTAATAAAGTGAACTGTTTCAAATTCCGGCAGGCGATCAAGTTGAACTTGCAGGGCGAAATCTTAGTGGCGAAGGTTTCATAGGAAAATCTATACAGACTTGGCGCTTCAATTGCAACTAGCTCAATTCCGTCCTTGCCTTGGACTACACGAACTATCTTGAGGTTATGAAGACCAGAAATCTGAACCTTCTTCAATCCCAAACACTGATCAAGTTCAATTTCCTCAATCAAAGGGCAACTAGAGAAAATATTCTCCACCAATTGCATATCCACATGCATACGTGTGAGAGATAGCTTTCGCAGAGAAACAAATCTTATACTCTGTCTATGTGACGCCTGTTCAAACTTACAACCATTTTGCAACTCCAAAGCCTGTATTGAATTTGCAGAAAAAATGGTATGGGGTAAAATGTATAATGCATAATCGGGAGGTATGATCCAGATATGTAGTCCTTCTACTCTGCATTTGATAACCAACGCAATCCATCTATCAACAAGAGAACCCATGGCAGAATCAACTAGGGTAAAGTAAAGCTTGAACTTCCTTATCCTAAGGTTTTGTTCATGATATCTTAATAGAGTATCATCAACAAATTTGATGAACTTGTCCCTTTTTACCTCTATATCAGGATATCTTTGAAGTAAATAATCACTTTCAGATTTTCCAAAAATTAATTCCTCTCCAAACCATGTTTGATTGAAATCCAAATTCGGGTAAGAAGCCTGTATCCATTCTCATCGGTGCGACAAGACGCAGGTTCTAACAATTTCTTTTGTGGGAAGAAAAGACATAATGCCATGGATGACATCTTCAGGCAAAGATAACCAACGATCTATGTTATCAATTTCCTCATCAATTGACTTGTTCACAAGTTCCTCCATATCTAAAAATAATAATATTGACAGAATTCGCTTAATCAAAATTATATATGAAAGGATTCAACAACAAACAAACAAACAGATAAAATAATCTCCTTGAAAAGTTAGAAATAAGCCATCTCTTTTTCCCATTGTTTTTCCGACATTTTTTCAAAATTTTGTTAATTTTTTTTAACTTTTTCAGTCTGTCAACAAATCTAAAAGTAAAATTTTCTTACAAAATTCCAAATTTTTTTTTTTTGCTTATTTTTGTTTTTCTAAATTTTTTGGTTCCTAGAATCTAAAGGTCAAAAGACTTTTTGAAATTTTTTAAAAAAAAAGTTCATTAAGCTAAATTTGAGAACCACCTAAAAAAAACAAAAAAAACAAAAAGTTATCACCAAAAATCACTTTACTTGGTTTCACTTTTTCAAAAACAATTTTCAAAAAATTCCACATTTTATTTTCCTTATTTTTTTATTTTTACTGAATTTTTTTAATATTTTAAGCAATTTTTTTTTATTTTTAGACATACCTAACTTAGATGTATCTAAAAAGTAAAAAACTTGTGAAAAAAATCTTTTAAAAATTCCCTAAATACCAAAAATATAAATAAAAAAAAACGAGAATTTAGTATTTTTTTTGTATTTTTATGTATTTATTAATTTTTTAAAATATTTTTCACAAATTTTTTACTTTTTAGACACATTGTTTATTTAAAAAAGTAAAAAAAATGTTTAAAATTTTAAAAATATTCACTAAAAACAAAACAAAAAAACACAAAAACAAAAAAATTCAATTTTCAAAAAATTTAATTTAAAAAACTCAAATCAAAGCCACTGAAATATTCTCTCTAATTTTCTGTACGTTTACATAAAAAGTCAAAAAAAAATAACTAAAATAGCTAATTAGGTGAAAATAAGCCAACAAAACTCGTAACTGAAAGAAACTAATATTGATAAACAAACCAAACAGTTCGACTTGTTAAAAACTCATTTGAGTTCAGTTTGTTAAATAAACAAATTAAACTTGAATACATTTAAATAAAATCAAACTTAAACGGTCAATTGTTCATTCGGCTCAGTTTGATAACCCTAAAATGCTCACAAAAGCTTGTTTGAGATTAGTTTGCAAATTTAACGAATTAAACTTCAACAAAATTTAAAAATTTGTTAAAATTATCAAATCAAATTTAAACAATTAACTATTTAGTTCGTTTATCATCCATAGAAACAACTGAAACAATCCACCAAAAGAAAGAGGGGAAGATGAATTAAGGCAACGAAAGAATAATACCTTGTTAATTAGGGATGAGACACCAAATTTGAGATCCACTGCTCTCTCCTCCCCAAAAGCAATCAATCCCTAGGGTTTTCAACCAAACCTGCTCAATGCTTGTTCTATACATATACTAGGATTCTTTTTAATTTTGGTTTTGATTTTTGATTCGAAGATAACTGGTGGAAACCATGCTATGCACGGATTTTACAAATTAAAAAAAAAAAAAAATTGTTATAAATATATTAAATTAATTTAATATTTTATCTTGGCATATACGTGAAAATTTATAAATTAATTTTTGTATTTATAACTTTTTAAATTATTAATTTAAAATTTTTTAAAATATATATATAAATTTATTTAGTGCAATTTTGATAATTTGTAATAAATAAATAAATAAATCTAATTAAATGAGGTTACATTAGTTATGATATACCTTTTTTTTGTTATGAAAATATACTAATTTAAAAGTTATAATTAAGACAAATATATAATTTTATTATTAAATATGAAATGAAACGATATTTAACAATAATTGATATGATATTTCTATTATTAATCCAATAATTTAAGTTACATTTCTTTTAGTTTTAATTTTATAATTAGAAATATAACGTGCACACGAATTTTTAGTTTTTAATAATAAGAAGGTTTTAGAATATTTTTAACATTTCATCATTTTCTTTTAATTTTTTTTTATCTAATTTGATTTTAAACTTAAATAAAAAAATTGATTTTATATGAATTACTTTAATTTTTTCATTAAATTTTTATCAATTTTTAAAAAAACTTTTATTCTTATCCCATTTTTTTTTTCTTTTCATCAATTTTAATGGAAAAAAATAATAATTTCCAACTCTTTACCTTTTTAAACTTTTATCAAATTATAATTCAATAAAAAAAAATATTAAGGGTTGAAGATTCTATTAATTAGCATTGTAGTGAAATAACATCTTGAAATAGTGAAAGTTTGAGTATGTGGTTTATTGAAATGTATAATTTGATTAATTATCTTCTCATAGTTGTATAAAAATTGACACTTATAACCATATCATTATAAGTCGGATTATGAAAAGTTTTTTGAGATGTCAAATATTTTCATTTGTAAATATCCTATCTATTAAAAAAAAGAAAAAATAACAAAAAAAGGAAAAAAATGTGCAACTTTTGAATATATGTTTATCAATTTTGTTTTGTGAACATAAACAATTGATGTTCCAATTTAAAAAATTTAAAAGTAAAAAAAAAAAATAGATTGGTTTTTTTGGAGATAAAAGAAGCCATCTAACTCCTATATATATACTATTTTAAGATGAACTATTTTAATTACATAAAAAAACAGAAATTATATTCGGAGATTATTATGTTATTATATACAAATATAGCGGTAACAAATTAATTAATATATATGAAAAGTTATACTAAACTTTCATTTTTAATTAATTGCATTATGATTAACAAATTAACAAATAGCAGTAATGGTATAATAGGATATAAAGATGATAAAAATAAAAAAAAAGCATAATGATATTTAAAAATTTTAAATTTACCTAGTTATACAAAAATTTAATATTATAGTACAATCTTGAATTCTCAATGAATGTTCACATTTTCTATAAAATAAAATGAAAATAGATACCCATTTTTTTACTTCAATTTTACGGTTTTCATTGAAGAAAATAGAAACCGATCAAAATTCTTGTCACATAATGGGCATAGATACTTCTTATCATCACCAATAATTCTTATCCACCATGTAAACCTGTAAACAAACACATAAATCTCACTAAAACTGAAACCAAAACTAAACCAACAACAGAGAAAGAGAATCATATAGGAAAAAAAATAAAATTAAAAAATAAATAAATTTATGAAGTGATAGGATATTACCCCCCAACAACTTAGACCTCGCCTCGCCAAACACATCAACTCCTCCGCCAATGCCTATGAAGTCTAAAAGTTGGGACTAATCATATTATTGTTCAAACAAGACTTAATCCCATTAAGGGTGGGTTTGGGAAGTGGGTTCGCTTTTTGGTTTTTTGGTTTTTTTGGCTATTTTAGCCTGGGCTTAAAAGCTTGGTTTGGGAAGGGCTTTTTGGCTTTTTGACTTTTTTGAGTTTTTTTGTGAGAGAAGAGTGTAATGATTATAGGTTGGATGTGATGTTTTGTTTTTTGGGGGCTAAAATAGCCTGTTTTGTCTTTTGTGGCTATTTTAGCCCCAACCCACTTGACAAACGGGGAAGTGATTTAAAATTTTGATAAATATATATATCAAAAAATAGATAATTATATTATTAAATCATAATTCAAATTTAGATATTATCATATTTTTTTGAGATCTATATCTAAATTCTTATCTTCTTTATTTTTGTGTGGTTTCTATTTTATTTTTTTTTTGAAATTTATTTAAGATGGAGTTGTGACTTCTATTTTTTTTTAAATTTAATTTATCTGTGGTTTCTATTTGTTTTTAATTATTATTATTTAGGTAAGTTATAATGTGAGCTAGATATGTGATAGACATGTGAGTTTTATTGATTTAAAGTATGATGGTGTGAGATATATTAAATTTGTTTAAATAGACTTTAAAGATCTTTAAATTTTGATATAGAGAGGCAAAAGACAGATTTTAACTGAATAAATAAAAATCATATTTATTAATTTTATCTGTTTGTATATCTGATTTTTTTAAAAAAAAATTTGTTATGTTATATTATAATATATAAGATATAGATAGATATCTACAATTCTCATGAAAAATATTATTTGATTTTTTGAGAAAGATAAAAGAAAGGCAAGTTTTAATATTTTCTTTTGGAAATTGATGAGAGAAATTAGAATTGAGAGATTATGAAATATTTTTGTTATATTTTCATTTGAAATCCATAAATTAAGGAATAATTATTATTTTCAAAATAATTAAATAGGTATGGGAGAAGTTGAAAATAGAAAATAATTATTTATTTCCAACATAATTAGATAAGTACGAGAGAAATTGAAAATGGTGTGTATGGAAGTCAAAAAGATTTGAGAGAAGTCAATAAGTGCTAAGTTTTTTTTTTTTTTAAATCAAAAAATTAAGAAATTAGGATTGAGATATTGGAGCTCTCACAAGACTTGTGGGTTAAAAATCTCCTTTTTTTCTTGTATAATATATAAATAGATATAGATTTTGATTTGATATGAATTATTTTAATTTTTTCATTAAATTTTTTATCAATTTTTAAAAGAACTTTCATTCTTATCCCAATTTTTTTTCTCTTCACCAATTTTGATGGAAAAAACAATAATTTTCAATATTTCACCAATTTTCAATATATTAAGGGTTAAATATTTTCTTAATTGGAATTATAGTGAAATAACATCTTGAAATAGTCAAAGTTTGAATATGTGATTGGTTGAAATGTATAATTTAATTAATTCTCTTCTCATATTTGTATAAAAATTGACACTTATGGCTATATCATTATAAGTTGGATTATGGAAAAAAATTTGGGGTGTCAAACATTTTCCATTTGTAAATATCCTACATATTAAAAAATGAAAAAAAAAATATGTAGCTTTTTGATATGTGTTTATTAGTTTTGTTTTATGGACATAAACAATTAATGTTTCAATTTAAAAAATAAAAAAATAAAAAAAATAGGTTGGATTTTTTAGAGATAAAATAAACCATCTAACTCTTCTATATACTATTAAGATAGACTATTTCAATTTAAAAAATTAAAAAGAAAAAAAAATAGATTGAGTTTTTAGAGACAAAAAAAACTATCGAACTCTTCTATATACTATTAAGATATACTATTTTAATCACAAAAAAAAATAGAAATTATATTTAGAGATTATCCCTATATATTATGCTATTATATACAACTATAGTTGTAACAAATTAACTATAATAATTATGAAAAGTTATACTAAGATCTCATTTTCAATTAATTGAATTATAATTAACAAACTAACAAATAGTAATAATGGTCTAATGGGATAGAAAGAGAATAAAAATAAACAACACAATGATATTTAAAAGTTTTAAATTTACATAGTTATACAAAAATCTAATGTTATAGTAAAATATTGAATTCTCAATAAATTTTCACATTTTTTATAAAATAAAATGACAAAACATAAAAAGTTTGATACCTATTTTTTTAAACTTTAATTTTATGGTCTTCACTGAATAAAACAAAATCCGATCAAATCATTGGCATGAAACGAACATAGATACTTCGATTGCAACAATAATCACCAATAATTTTTCTCTACCATGCAAACATGTAAACAAACACATAAACCTCACTAAAACTGAAATTGAAACCGAAACCAAAACCAAACCAACAGTTGGAAAAGAGAATCACATAGGGAAAAAATAAAATTAAAAAATAAGTGCGAGAATGTTATCTCCAACAACTTAAACCTCACCTAATCCAAGTTAGCTCCTTTGCCAGTACCCGCGAAGTTTAAGAGTTGGGATGACTAATCAAATTATTCTTTAAATAAGACTTGAAAATTGATTAATTTGTCTTCTTAAATGATTTAAAATTTTGATATCTATATATCAGAAAATAGATAATTATATTACTAAATCATAATTCAAATTTAGATATTGTCATATTTTTTTTAGATCCATATTTAAATTCTTATCTCTTTTTTTTCTTTTTTTCTTTTTTTGTGTGGTTTCTATTGGGGGGGGGTTCAATTTATTTAAGATGAAATTGTGGGTATCTTTTTTTTTTTAATTTAATTTATCTTTGGTTTCTATTTGTTTTTAATTATTATTATTTAGGTAAATTATGATGTGAGTTAGATATGTGATAGACATGTGAGTTTTATTGATTTAAAGTATAATGGTGAGAGACATTTTCAAATTAGATTTGTTTAGATAAACTTTAAATATTTTTAAAATTTAAAATTGGATATTGAGATACAAAAGAAAGATTTTAACTGAATAAATAAAAATTAAATTTATTAATTTTATCTGTTTGTATATATGATTTTTAGTGTTTTTTTATTTTTTATTTTTTATGTTATAATATAATATATAAGATATAGATAGATATCTATAACTTTGATGAAAAATATTATCTGATTTTTTTGGAAAGAGAGAAGAAAGACAAGTTTTAATATATATATATATTTTTAAATCGATGAGAGAGATTAGGAGATATTATAAATCAATCAATCAATAATTTTTTTAATCTATTTTATAAATTAAAAAATCAATAATTTTAGAAAATTGATTAATTTGTCCCATTATGTGATTTAAAATTTTGATAGATATACATCCAAATCATAATTCAAATTTAGATGTTGTTATATCTTTTTGAGATCCATAACTAAATTCTTATCTTCTTTATTTTTGTGTATAACCATAGTATAGGGGAGAAATTGAAAAGTGTGCTGCAGTAATTATGAGAGAAGTGAAAAAGGTTTGTGGATTGGGAGAAGTCAATAAATGCTGAGATTTTTTTTTTAAATCAAAAAATTAGAAAATTATGATTAAAATATTGGAGCGCCCACAAAGCTTGTAGATTAGAAACCCTATTTTTCTTATATAATACTAGCCTATCACTCGTGCTATGCACGGGATAATTATAGATATGTATATTTGTTTTAGATTTTTTTTAATAAATAAATTATGTTTTTTAAGATTTTTTATAAAAATAATTTAACAATCTAATCACTAACCATGGTGTATGAGAGAAGTTAAAAAGGGTACTGCAGTAACTATACACGGATTGTATCTATAATTATTTGTATGAGAGGATTTTAAATGCTGATCAGGAGATTTTGCCCAAATCAATAAATGCAGGCATGTGGAAAGACATGTGGATTGAAAAAAATTAATAAATGCTGATCAAGAAATTTTGACCAAATCAATAAATACTGAGTTTTTTTTTTTTTTAATAAGAAATTTAGAAAATTGAGATTGGGATATTGAAACTTCCACAGGCCTTTGGGGTTAAAACCTCATTTTGCTTAATATATAGTATAGATATAGATATAGATTAATAATGCTAAGGATCATAAAAAAAATGTCATGAAGATGATCATGAAAGATTCTCCACCTTTGGATTATACATACAATAAACACCACACACTAATCAAAGGATAAGAAATTTTCATGATACATTTCATGATATTTTTTTCATGATCCTTATCATTATTCAAATATTGATAGATATAGATTTTTTATTTATTTGTTTATTTTTTTTATTATTATTTTTTTTTTCAGGTTGGGTTTCAATGGAAGCTGTTAGGGACTGATATTTTAGTCATTAAATGTCTAAAATACCAGTTTCTATTAATATAAAACATAAAGGTCCGTTTGGTTTAGTTTTATAATTATGATTTAAATGTAAAATTGTGTTTTGAGTTTTGAATTTTGAATTTTTGAATCATGATTTGAAAAGAGAAAATTTGTTTGATTGTAAGTTTTAAAAATAATTTTGAAATGCTTTGTAATTTTTTTTTTTGATTGATGTATAGAATGTTAGAGGAGAGATGAGAAAAAAAATAGTAATCGATTGATTGATTATTAATAATAATAATAATAAAAAGAGAAGAAATGTGTTTTGAAAGTAATTTTGAATTGTATTTTAAAATATGTTTGATTTATTTCACCTAAATCATAATTTAAAAACAAAGTTGAATTTTGAAAAGTAAACCAAACGCTGTCTAATATTTTTCCAACATTTTTACTTAATGAATGAAAAATGATATGTTAGTCATTAAATGTCTAAAATACCCGTTTCTATTGAGTTTAATGAGTAAAATATAATTTTTTCGAACAATTTTATTCAACACAGTAGATGGATGTTTCAAATTAAAACAAATTAAAATATTATGATTTAAATTGATAAAATTAAAAAATAAAAATTTATTTTATTATAAAATCCAAACCCTGTTTTATTAATTTATTTTTAATTTTCTCTAATTATTCTTATTTGACACAAAAGTGAAATTGAAGAATAAATATATTGCAATTGAAATTTGCCTCCCTTGCCCACCGTTTTAATTATTTATTTCAATTGTAGTTTTTTTTTTTTAATTTTTTTATTTTCTGGTGTCAAGTTGATCATTATAGTCTTAATTGCATTATTTTTATCTTTGAATTTTTTTATAACATTTCAATTTACTTCAATAAATAATCACTTTAGAAATTGGATTGGAATCAAGAGATAAAATAATTCATTCACTCCTCAAAATAATTGAAGGTTTGTTGTTCAATTTAAAATTATTTGTTCCATTTTGAATAAACTGTTTTGCCCTTAATTTCTGTCTAATTTTTTAATCTAGGTTATTGATTGAATTAAATTGATAACTAGAAAAATTAAAGGTAAAAATTGATACAATTGAAACTATATAGATCAGATTGACAAAAGAACCAAATTACAAATTAGAAGGACCATGAATATACTTCACCTCTTTTTTATATAATAAAAAATAAAAAAAGTTAAAATACTAAAAAGTTTGTTTCTCATCAACTAAAAAAAAGTTAAAAATTATATCAACCATTTTGCTTTTTAAAAAAATAATTAATCATTACAACTTCCCAAATGCATTTTAGCTTAATTTCTAAAAAAATCAATCAATCCCAAACAAGGTCTCAATAGGCCAAGATAGTCATCTTAAATTGAAATGGTGACAAGTGATGATCTAAAGTGATTGAAAAGGATTGAAGATTCAATAGGCCCCAATAGGTTGTTGGTTTATATTAGAAGTTTAAAATTTCTAGAACCAACAGTCCAAAAGTTAAAGAACAACACTGGAAAACAACTTCCTATATGTTTATCCAAATTTTGTTTTCTAAACAGAGGAAAAATCTAAAAAGGAGTCTTATATTCTCTCTCATTGACTCTGTATTCTAACAGATCTTCTTCTTCTTCTCCTGCTCCGCCTCCTCCTTCTTCTCCAGATCAGACGTTGCAAGAACGAGCGTGCTATCTAAAAGATGGCACAATTTGTGGGCTTCGTTCCCCATATTGAATTTTGATGAGTTACACCTTGAGCAAAGATTAAATGGAAACCCCGAGAGCATGTGTTGGACTCGAGAGGTTTTCACTGATGGCTTTATGAAGCATTTAGATGATAGGGAAACTACGAACAGTCTTTTCTTCAATCACGTGGATCGGTCTTTGTCAAGGTTCATTGAGAACAAGATTAAGATTCAGAAATTTAAGCTTGTTATAAGGCTTGTGAATTCTAAATCCGCTTTAGTTCTTGAAAAATGGTTGCGAATGATCATTGAGGGCAATGTTGAAGAGCTTGATTTGTGGACTTATCCTGAAATTTGCGCGATCTACAACTTGACTCCAACTATCTTTGATGCTAAATCAATGAAGGCTTTGAAGTTGAAGGATTGTAATCTAGGGCTGCCCTTATGCAATGAGACTATCAATTTCAATTCTTTACAAAGGCTATCTCTAGAAACTCTCCAAATTGATGAGAAAGTTCTTCAACATTTCTTTTCTAGTTGTCCTTTGATCGAAGAACTTGTCCTCATTCATTGTAGGGGGTTGAATAGATTTCAAGTAAAATGTCTTCATAAACTTAGGAAACTTACTTTGGTCGTCAAATCGCGCCATCCATTTGACATGGTTGAAATTAAAGCTCCAAGCCTTGAGTATTTTCATTACACTAACAAGAAACATTCAACCTATGTCAAGACTTTCGACATGTCTAGATGTCAAAATTTGAAACACCTATCATTGTGTAACACTGACATTGAAGAGGGTTTATTCCATGACCTTGTTTCCAAATTCCCCCTTCTTGAGATTTTGGAGTTGAGTTGTTGCGATATGTTACAAAGCATCAAGATTTCAAGTAATCATCTTAAGCGCTTCACCTTACAGTAATGTGCAAAGCTAGTTACAGTCAATATTGATTCTCCAAATTTGCTTTCACTCCAATATAAGGGTGATCCAGGGCCTATAATATCTTCAACAATTGCTTTGGTAAATGGGTAGATAAATCATTGAGTTTTAACGTCCATGATGTTGAGTGGTTCCTGAAATTGAGAGTTTTTCTTTCAAGAGCACTTCAATTTAAAGTCTTCACCAAGAACATGAGTTATAACAAGGTAAGTTTTCACTTCCCTTAGCTACATTATCTTGTGTGACATTAATTTATATTGATTTGAAATTTTTTTCTTTTGTTTTCTACAATGGATTTTGAAGAAATTCTTTAACATAGAAGAAGCACAAGAAATTTCCCATTCTCAAGCACATGAGTTTGAGTACTTAAAGCTAGAAGAAACTCGATCGTGATGTATGGACGGGTTGTTCTGGAGTTGTTGTCCTCAAACTATATCAATAGTATTTAAGACTCAGATTGAAGTTGATTTCGCAATGGTACTATTCTCTATAAAGCAAATAATCTTGCCGTCTAAAAATCGAAAAGTAATGGAGGCAGAATGAAAATTAGTGTCCTTTTGTGTACTTTTGATTTATAACTTCTTGTTTTGTGATGTATTTTTGATTTACAGTACCTTTGCAAGGAGTTAGTGCACCAAGAAGATATCAAGTGTTGCAATTCGAGGAGTATCAAGTGTTGGAGGCATTACTTAAAAGATGTAAAAGCTGAGGGTAGTCAAGGAATGAAAGATGAAACTCTTTCAATAGGTCAAGAAATTTGTTTTAAATTGAAATGGAAATCTTAGCTGTAATGCAGTATAACTACTAGGAAAAATTACCCATAAATCCCATATGGAGTAATGTTGATATATTTAGTCTCAAGAGTTTTCTTATGAACCAAATAGTCCTAATTGATTTTGGAAGATGTATTTATTTGATTTGGTACCATTTGAGTTTACTAGATTATCCTTTCATGATTAAGCATTCAATGTGCTCCACTGCAACAGCCGTAGATAATATGACATAAAGCATGTAAACATTTATTAGGCATCACGTTAGATTCCTGCGCTCGAAATAGAACAAGCAATGTAAATTCCATTAAACGTAAATCACCAAAAGCGATGTCATCTCCAAATTGAATTCCGTGGGAACCCAGGTTGGGGGATAATTTTGAAACCAAGGTTTAATTTTAATCAAAAAGTGATTATGTTGTTAAGCATGATGAAATCTAGATTGTGGGACACTTTCAAAACCGAATTTTAAATTACATCACAAGGTGTGATTGCTGTAACTACTGAAAAATAAAAAGTTTGGAATGGTTAATTTCAATTTTTAATTGTAATCGTAATGGTTGTGGTTAATTTCAATTTTTATTTGTATGGGTGTAATATGTCCATTTTTATTTGTACGAGTGTTCTGAAAATGTTGGTGTAATTATAATGGGTGTGGTTAATTTCAATTCTTATTTCACATTTGAAGTTTTAGTATTGATTGGAGTGTTACATTTGGAAAAAGTACATTAATGAGTTTTTTAATGTGTTATATTGATTAGTATTGATTGGAGTGTTACATTTTGAAAAAGTACATTAATGAGTTTTTTAATGTGTTATATTGATTGGAGTGTTACATTCGGAAAAAGTAAACTAAACAGCTTTTTTTTTTTGTATTTTTGTGTGTTTTACATTGGAGTGTATTGGAGTGTTATGTTTGGAAAAAGTACACTAAGTAATTTTTTTGTATTTTTGTGTGTGTTACGTGAGAGTGTTACGTTTGGAAAAAGTACACTAATGAGTTTTTCAGTATTTAAATTGATAGAGTGTTAAGTTTGGAAAAAGTATACTAATGAGTTTTTTTTTGTGTGTTACATTAGGGTGTTATGTTTGAGAAAAGTACATTAATGAGTTTTTTGAAGTGTTATGTTATTACGTTTGGAAAAAGTACATTAAAGAAAATTTTAGAGTATTACGTTATTGAAGTATTACATTGGAGTGGTGCATTCTTGTTCGTAATGTGAGATTTGTTTCATAATGAGGGAAAATTCAAAACTTTTATAATACGGATTGTCCAAATGTATAATTTCATATTTGGAGAAACCCATTTTTATTCCTCAAAAATTAAACCCAAATATGTCACTTAACCCATTTTTATCCCTAAAAAATTAAATCCAAATATCTAAGTGACGACCCTTTTATATAATTTATACTTTAATGGAACCTTTCTCTTCACAAGAAAAAAAGCGAGAACTAAACAAATCACAAAATCACATTTTGAGATTTATTGATATTTCATCCTAACTATTATTACATCAAAAATGCTAAAATATAGAATTTCCATATGAAAAATTCATAAAAAATAATATGATAATAACATTATTACAATTATGGACCATATTTATTGTTTTTTAATGGATGTATAAATGAGACACATCATTTTCTATAATTTTTTTTATATACAAAATTACCCTACATGTCATTTATTATTATTATTATTTTTTAATAAATGTGAAGTGTGACTCTCTATCTTCAAAAAATGTGTATCCCCTGCCCCAAACCTCTTTTTGTATTGAAAATAATTATTTTAACGCATCGGATGATGAAGGAAAGCTTGAGACATGGGAACGTACACTTTTGAGGACCCAGGATTTCCTATCCATACATATAACTTCCTATGAATTATTAACTAGCCTACCACCGTATTATGCACGGGATAATTATAAATATTTATATTTATTTTAATTTTTTTTAATATATAAATAATTTTTTAAATTTTTTTTATAAAAATAATTTAATAATATTATTACTAACCATAGTGTATGGATGAAATTGAAAAAGATGCTGCAGTAACTATGCACAGGTTGTATCTATAATTATTTGTATAAATGGATTTTAACCAAAGTTCTCAAAAGGCATGTGAAAAGGAAAAGGATAATAAATGCTGATTAGGGATTTTGACCAAATCAATAAATGCAGGCATATGGATTGAAAAAATTTAATAAAGGCTGATCAGAAGATTTTGACCAAATCAATAAATGTTGAGGTTTTTTTTTTTTTTTTTCCCACAAAGCTTGGGGGTTAGAAACCCTTTTTTTTCCTTATATATAGATATAGATATAGATATAGATGTCAATATTTTTCATTTGACGATGGGAGACTCAATTAATAAGTTTGGTGTGCATAGGCTTTAATTAAAGTATTCAATAGTAGAGTTCACATTAGCCTATAGGCTTTCTTCCAATCAAGCATTGAAAAGCAAGTCAAAAAGATTTTGGAAAATTTAATAAATGCTGAGTTTTTTTTTAAAGCAAAAAAAATCAAAAAATTAGAAAATGAGGATTGGGATATTGGAATTCTCACAAGGCCTGTGAGTTAAAAAATCAATTTTGCTTAATATATAGTATAGATGGTTATTGTTATTACTTTGCATATAGTTTTGCAAGTTGAGGCTAGTGTTCAAAGATCATGGCTACATAACTAGGGGTGTTTTGGAAAGTTAATAAAAAGTTAACTTTTGACTTTTTGATTTAATATTTATTTATGATGTCATATCACATTAAAATGACCAAAATGTCCTTATTCAAATGGTTTTTACCCATGTGTGTTTGAACAATTGAGGGCAGTTACGTAATTTCATATGTTTGCATTTTTATAACTTCTCAAATGGTTTTGTTTTGTTTATAGCTGCCCATTGCTTTTTTCCTCTGCAAAACGCAGCTTTTTATTCCTCTTCCTAAATGGCCACTTAATATTGGACGATTTAAAGAATTTAGTGGGTTTGTTTTGAAGGATTAGAGGGTGGGATTAGATTATAGGACTAATAGTCCATTATTTGTTTTATTTTTTTTGTTCCGGACTAATAGTCCTCCCAGACTATTAGTCCCACAAATATGGGACTATCCTATCCCATGGGGGAGGGTGGGATAGAAACCATGGGACTGGTATCTCATGAGATTATTTTGTGAAATGTCCATTTTACCCTTCATGCTATTACTTAGCAAACAATTAGAAAATGATAAAATAGTCTTTTGAACATTTATAAATTATTTTTTTAGTGTTGTTAATTGTTGTTAATTTAAAATTATATATTAAATAAAAAAAATTAATTATAAATTAAATTTAATTAAAAATAATAAATTATAAATTATGGCCCTATAAATTAAATTTTTTTAGTGTTGTTAAAAATTAAATTTACATATTAAATTAAATTATTTTTTTAGTGTTGTTAATTTAAAATTATATATTAAATAAAAAATATAAATTATAAATTAAATTTATTTAAAAATAATAAATTATAAATTATGGCCTTATAAATTAAATTTTTTTAGTGTTGTTGAAAATTTAATTTATATATTAAATAAAATTATTTTTTATTGTCATTAATTTAAAATTATATATTAAATAAAAAATATAAATTATAAATTTAATTTAATTGAAAATAATAAATTAAAATAATTAAAATATTGTGCAAAAAATAAAATAAAACAAATTTTTATTTAATCTAGTTAAAAATAATTAAAATATTAAAGCTATGTTTAATATTGCTATTACTTAATAAATAATTGAAAAGGATAAAATAGTCATTTGGGCATTTATCCTTCTCCATAATATCCCAAACAAACATTAGATAACTAAAAATAGTTCAATCCAGACATCTAATCTCATGACTAAACAAACATAGGATACAAATTTAGTCCAACTAAATAGTCCCAGGACAATGTATCCCAGGACAATGTATCCTAGGACTAATAGTCCGATGGATTACAATCCCTCCTTATCCAGTCCGTCCAAACAAACGCACCCTTAAAGGATTGAAGACTAGAGATATGGTTCACTTTATGAATACATTGTTAATCCCTTTTGGGTGAATTAACAATAAATTATAATAGTTAGATTTAATTCTCATCAAGTCCTAATAAAATTGTTATTAAAAATAATTATTTTATAACAATTTTTTGCATATATCACTAAAAATTGACCATTAATGACTTTTTTGATCACGATTTTTATAAATTGTTGCTAAAACTTACAATTAATAACATTTTTCTGTGACAAATTTTTTAAATTGTCGTTACAAGTTGAAAATTAGTGACTTTTTTTGTGACGATTTTTTTTAAATTGTCGCTAAAACTTATAATCCTGACATTTTTTGTGACAAAATTTTCAAAATGTCGCTAAAAATTAATAATTAGTGACTTTTTTTTATAGTATTTAATAAAAATATTAAATCCCCCTTAACTTTTCCATAAGACCAAATTATTTGTAATTTAGACTAAAATAATGCTTATATTAGCCTTTTCCAATTCATAATATTCATCTCTTAACTTTTCAATTAATGCCTTTTCCAATTCATAATATTCATCTCTTAACTTTTCAATTAATCAACAATTTTTTGCCATGCTGACTGAAATCCGAGTAAAATATATATATATATTTCTTTGAAAGTCCAATACAAATCTAATAATAGTTATTTGTACCAACCCTCATTAGAAAATCATGTATCTAATCAACATCTCTCTCACATGAGAAATTTCTCTCTTTTCCTTTCAGAGAGGACATTGAAGCCTTTTAGCCCAACTTTTTTTCAATAATGTTGTTTATGTGAGCTTTATTCCACCAATTTATCACATTTGAAATGTAATAGGAAAAGACCACAAATGTAATATTATTGAATTTTTTAAATGCTTTTTTTTCTTACCTTTTGTCAATAATGCTTTTCTTAACCCCCAAAGCACCCATTCTTTGACCTGATCAATGAAACCTCATGTGGGACGTTACCCGTTGGAAAATAACACCATCTCGAGAAGTATAACACTTATGTTTTAAGACATTAAGGTCATGTTTGATTCACAAGATTAATAGTGAAGTATTAATAATTTTATTAAATTAGTGTGGTATTCACTATCCAATTGGATTAATATCCATTGGATTAATAATCCCACCCCTACCCCATTACTAATAATCCTACAAATTTGTTGGATTAATTATCCATTGGATTAATAATCCTAAACCAAAATGTTAAAACAAACATACATTAATTGGGCCCACGGATTAATAATCCCAATCCCATGCTCCAATCCACCCAATCAAACATGCCCTAAGGTCTCGTTTGGAAACAGTCTTTTTTAATAATTTTTTTAGTAAAATATGATGTAAAAAAAATTAATATGTTTGGGATGACTTTTTGACTTTTTACGAAAAGATGTGCAAAAAGTGGAGAAAAAATACAATCTTTAATTTTTTGGTATAGATTATTGACTTTTTGATTTTTTTAGTCCACTTGCCAAACAAGGCCTAAGTTCCACCCAAAAAACCAAAAAACAAACAAAAAAATCATTTAAATATATGTAATGTGTATTTCGATAATAAGCAATTAGAAATAAAATTTTGTAAAATTATAAGATGTGTGACCTACATATGCATGGGTAGGAGTACAAACGAGTCAAACTAAGTCAAGTTTTAGTGTATTTGGACGTGTTTATTAAGATTTTAATGAGTTCAAACTCGAATTCGAATTCAATAAAAATTTAACGAACCAAACTCGAGCCGAGTTAGTTTAAGTTTGACTCAAACTCGAGTTCGAGTCTATTCACGAGTCTTAACAAGTCAAAAAATTTATAAATTCATAATTGCGAATGAGACTAAAATTGCAATTAAAATTTTGATTATACAATTATATATACAATATATGTAAACATACTAAAAAAAGTTAATATTTTATCAAAATAATAATATATATAGTTAACTATTATTTATATTTTTATTTTTTAAAATATATAAATAACATATTTATCTTATTTTAAAATTATTTTAATATAAATAATAAATGTTAAACATGTCAACTAATGAGTTGAGCTTACGAGCCGAGTTTTGGTATGCTTTGGTTTGTTTATTAAAAAATGGGTAAATTACAAACACAGTTCCTGAGGTTTACTTAAATTATAAATTATCCCCTGTAGTTTTAGAAATTACATTATGCCCTCTAAGGTTTCTAATTTCATAACAAATAGGTCATTTTCTTAATAAATCATTAAGTTAATTAACAATTTTTAATAATGTTAAAATTTTATTTCAATTAATAATTCATATAATTTTATTATTGTATAGGTAAATAGTTAGAAATTTTACATTTTCAATTAATTTTGTTAAATACAAAATTCTAACAGGGAGATATTTGTAATTTTTCAAACTATAGGAGGCAATTCGCATTTTAAGCAAACCTCAGGTGGTGTATTTATAATTTACCCTTAAAAATTTAATGAATTTGAGCTCGAGCAAAAAATAAATAAATAAAAATTAACGAACTAAGTTCGAACAAACTTTTACCGAACCAAGCTGAAGCCTATTCATGAATGACTCTGTTCATTTGCAGTCATGGGTGTAGAATCCATGACCATAAATAATGATTAAATTGTTCAAATTGTCCTTTAATTGATATCGAAACAGCGGGTCCCACTAAAAGACTCATAATATATTGTAGGAGATTATTTCTTGACTCTTTACATTTTGAAGGATTTTTTTTTTTTTCGAAGACCCAACTTTGAAGAATCACTCCAAGAGTCGACATCGATAATTAGTGCTCCAGCAAAAGAAGACAAAGTCCATAGAAGATAAAGATTCTTCTCAGATATCAGAAAAATGCACGCCAAGAAAAGACAAAAAAGATTTTGCAAATATTTCGTGTCTGTAATTATTTGAGTCTGTTAGTGATAAGGATTTTTCTTCACTCACTACTTTAATAAAGTTGATATTTCTTATCCTGCTTTATTAAAGAAAAGCTGTGAAAATCTTTATACGTGTCCTGTAATAATTATAGTGTCAAAATTTTGTCAAAAAGGGAGGATTGAATGATGTGCGATGGGGCCCAAAGCAGTACCCGGCATCATTATCTAAACCCTTTATTTGTTTTTATTCGTAGAAAGTGTGCATATAATTGTATGTTCATAAAAAGTTTGCATATAATTGTATGTAAAAAGGTTTGTCTTTATTAGGAGCTATTTTTCAAAGTCTAGGTGCCATAGGCTTATAGGTTTTGAATTAAGAGTGATGCCTTAGACGTAGCTTAGATTTGGTTTGAAGTTTCTTTTGTTTTTATCTCTTTCTAAGTTGTATAAATCGGCATGCTTGCCAACGGATTCAGCAGAATGAAAAAACACCACTTCACTCTGCATTGTAAATTTTCCAACCCCTCAAAAACCTCTAAGTGTATTAAGTTTTTCAGAGTTTCAGAGTCTGTAATATAATCTTTGTAAGTATATTTCTTATTAATATGAAATGTGAGTAGTTTCTCTTTTTCCTTAAATATTTCGAAAGGGTAACTCTTCTATTCTAAAAATTTATTTTCTTTTTGGGAAAACTAAGTTTATGGAATGCTTATTTGCTCATTAATATTACATGCTTTGAACCTTCGTAGTATCTTCGGTTTTCTATTTTGTTACTGAGTGACCTTAGCTGAAGAGTCCGTGTGAGCCGTGGTTAGGCGTTGGAGGGCGAATTGTAGGCAGAAAGGGAAAAGTAAAAAATGGAAAATAAAAATATACTATGTTGAACGAGGCTTAGTCTCAAGGTGGGAGTACATGTAATGAAAACAAACATTGCCTAAAAATAGTTTTTGCCATAGAAAAGAATTTTAGAATAAAAGGAGAGCAACCCGAGTAGAAATATTAAGGAAATATTGTCCATATAAGAATTTCAAAAATTTGCATGCCCTTAGACGTAGACCTTAAAAAATAAAATTAAAATTAAATTTCAAAAAATCAAAAAAGTATATGCCCTTAGACGAAGACCTTAGGAATAAAATTAAAATTAGTACTGAACTAATTCAAGAATTAGAAGATCAAAAATTTAGATATCAGTTTCTTTTATCATTAGCCTCTAACAGATCCCTAGAAAATTACAGTTTAAAAATTTCTCAGATAAATAGACAGCTAACTATAAAACAAGAAGCCTTAAAGTTAGATATTTTAGCATAACTGTAGAATTAATTAGATAATTCTCAGCCCAATTCTAAATAGTGGTAGACCACTAACTCACCCCCTTCCCAAAAATTGGTATCAGAGCAGTGTTCGGTTTTAGGACAGTATAAGTTAGTTTATGCATTTTGCTTATGGTAATAGAGTAGTTTTTATTTTTAGAGATTTTAGTTATAAGTTTTATATTATAGTAGCCTTTAATAATTTTAAAGTAGGAGTTAATTTTGTGTATGAAAAGAGTAGAGTATCTAGATTTAGAACTCAGCAGCCATAACCATCGCCTTAGCATAAATAAAAATAATTTCCGTTGTAATTTTGAAAATAATTTTACACATCAGCTTCATAATGAAAATAATCCTCAGCTAAATAGTATCATAGATTATCAGATTAATTTTGCAGAAAATATTAAAAAGGACATAGATAAAATTAGTAATCTTTTTCTTTCATCTATAGATCATCTCCGTAATAATCGTAGTATAATTAAAGATCAAGATAAAAAATTAGATTATATCCAAGACCAGTGTAGTTCCATCTTACAAAAAAGAATAGATTTGAATTTAGAAAAATTTCCTATGAAATTAGAAATAGAAACTTTAATTTTAGCCACCAATCAAATAGCTAAACAAATAGAACAAATTAATCAAATTCAAGATAATTTAAAACAGAAATTAGAAATTTTAGAACAACTTGTAAGATCTTAGTTTATGAGTAGTGATAAAAAAAGCTAATAGAGATTATCAGACTATTTCAAAACAGGCAGAAGATTTTTATAATAACCCAGAACGAATCAGTAGCTATCAGGGTGTAAGTCAATCAGATAAAACAACAGTAAGACAAAATAATATAAAGATTTTATTTTTAATAAGATTGTGTGAAAAATTTGAAGAACTATCAGAACAGCTACACAGTTTAGAAAATCGTTTAGCTTCTTTAGAAAAATTAGTACTTCAAAAAGGAAAAGGAATAGAAGGATCAGTAAATAAATCTCAATCCCAGATAAACGAAGACGACATAGCCAAATATTTTGAAAAACTTAAATTACCTAGGAAACCAGCGTGTAGAATTTACAGAAAATAAATATGTTTAAACAGCTAATTAAAGGTAGTAGTAGTAAAAAGCGTAATGATGATGAAGATATTAAAGTAGAAGAGTTTATAGATGTAGAACAACAAATAGAAAAATTTAAGAAAGAAAAATTAGAATTAATTCCAGCTAAATATGTGTATAAGCTAGGTAAGATTCATAAAAAACAATATTTATTTAAACACTATGGTGAACAGATGATTAGTGTAACTCAAGAAGACGAAAAAACAGAGCTAAATTTAATAGAAAGAGAAAGCTATAAATATGCAGTAAATGAACATCTTAAAATGACTCACTTAGGATTAGTAGTAGTAGGAGTAAAAGCGTTAACCAGAGAAAATTTAGGAACCAAAGTTTTTGTATGTCTTTATGATGATAGATTTAATGATGTAGGATAGGGTATTTTAGGCAGTTATGAATTAGATATGAACTCAAAAGGAGGAATAGTTTATTTTACCCCAGATTTCTTATTACCAACCTCGACCTTTCATAAAAAGATAAAAATAGGAATAAAGAGTAGAGGATACAAAATGAAAAAAGGAGAAAAGAATTTGTTAGTTTGTACAGGATTTTTAGGTTTAGCAGTCTCAGAAAGTAACACTCACTGTAGACTTACAAATGATCAGATAGTTAAGTTATTAGGCGCTAAAGGAATAAAAGCATTACCAGCTAAAAAATTTAACTCAGAAGACAATGCAGCCCTAGATTGGAAATTAGGAGACTTTTTAGGACAAAAAAGATTAGCTCCTCAAGATAATTTATTATACTAAGCGGCAGATGGAAATTATGTAGTAAGATTTACTCAGTACACTTATGTAGCACCAGAAAAATCCGAAGATGATGAATTTAGTAGTATAGACAGAGAAGAAAATCAAGATAATCGTAGTGAAATAAATCAGCTTTATGTAATTACAGAAGAAAAAACCATATCACATAATAAGATATATAATATAGATGAGATAGATTTAGAAAAATTCACCCTAGAAGACATGAATAAAATATTGGATGCTAGATACCTCGAATACTTAGCCAGAGGAGATACCCATGATGAAGTAGTGTCATTTTTAGATCAAGAATTTCATACAGAATATGTAGATGATATCATAGAAGATATAATACATCCCAGTAAAATATTTAAAATACCAGAACAACTCAAGATAGAAGATACTAAAGTATTAGAACAATCCAATTTAGAAGATACTTTTTATATGAATACAGAAACCACAGGAACTAGTAACACCTAACCAACTGTAGAAGATCCCGTAGAACCAATGCATTATGCAGTAGGAGGAAGAAGACCATTAGCCAGTTCAGGACACAGTAAAGCAGACCCAAATAAAAATTACAGATTTCATGGAAAACGTAGACAACCAGATATGAGTATACAATTACAGCCAGCTAATAACCAAGGAACCCTTTTAGATTTAGCCAGATTCGACCCTCAGATATGGCAGGAAGTAATAGAAAGATGGAAAAAAGATGCAGTAAAGGCATGGATGAGTAATCCCTTTGAATCAATAGACATGTGGGAATATATGGAGACACTTTTAGGAGATTCAGCTTTTAATATATATTTAACATTTAAAGGAAAATATGAAGAAATAATTAGACAGCTTAAAGAACTAGGAGATAACCCATGGAATTTCACTAGTTTTATAAAAGAAATACTTGTAGGATATGACCCTTCTAGACGAAATACTTACACTCAAAGCATAGCATTAACCGAATTAGATCAAATGACATTAGGAAGTTGGAAATATATTGTACCTTTCAGTAAAGAATATTTAGCCATAGCAGCCAGAACAGGGAAAAGTTTTGATGAAGAAATAGGAAATAAATATTTTAGAAAATTACCCGGAGAACTAGGAAGAGAAATAGAAAATAAATGGTCAATTTATTATGCAAAATTACCAGCCCAAATAGCCTTAGGAGAAGTAAAAATAAGAGGAACCTTAGGAATAGGACCTAGAATAGTTTTTACCTTCCACAGACTGAGAGAAAAATGTATAGAGGTTAAAATACAGAAAGACTTGAAAAAATAAAGTTATGGTTTTTGTAGTAGTGTAATATATACTCCTCAGCAATATGAAGATAAATATAATAGGAAAAAATACAAAAAATATGGAAAATATAGAAAAGAAAAATATTGGAAGAAAAAATATAGAAAACCATGGAAAAAACAGAAATTCATTAGGAAAAGTAGAACCTTCAATAGGACAAATTATAAGAGATTACCCAAAGATGAAAAAGATAAAAGAAAACAAAGATATGTTAGAAAACCCAATAGTAAAAAATGCAATTGTTTTATATGTGGAGAACCCAATCATTTTGCAAAGACCTGCCCAAAAAGACAGAAACCTAATACTAATAAGCAGATAGAAAGACTACATATTATAGAAGATTTAGAAGAAGATATAGTCAGCATAAATAGTGATGATTCAGAAGTATATAGCATAGTTAGTAATTATGAATATCAATTAGAAGCCATAAGCTCAGATGATGACTCCGAAAGTGATACAGATTTAGATAATCTTTTAGGACAACTTAACCAAGAAATAGGAACAACTCCTTCAGATACTTTCTTTATGATGGAATGTAATGCAGATACTGAATGTCAACATAATTTTCAAATAGGACTAGGATTTGATACTACTAGATGCAGCTATTGTAATTGGTTTCCAGCTAAAGATAAAAGAGCTCAATGTTTATTATGCAGCATAACCTATTGTATAATTTGTCTCGAGAAATTAAATATGACACATAAAATAAGATTAGAAAATACCAGAGAAGATAACAGTATAGAAAGCAGAGAATTACAATTAGCAAATAGAGAATTAGAAATACAAGTGAGAGAACTTAAACTTCAAATACGAGAGATAGAAACTAAGACTAGTTTTGACATAGAATGTTTAGAATTAGAAAATAGACAGCTTAAACAGCAGTTAGAACAATTTCATACTAAATACCCTTTAAAAGATAAATTAATTGAAGAACATATGAATTCTTTAGAATTGGTCAACCTAGTTGATTCTCAACCCTTTAGACAATATTCTCAGACACAACCAGATAGTACCTACTTACCATTTAATTATCCTGTTATACCTAAGTCAAATTTAGTTGAAATTTCTTGTGTAATTAAATTCGTAGAAAAAACCCTCAGTATAGATGCCATGATAGACACAGGAGCCAGTAAATCATATATAGAACAACATGTAGTTCCCCCAGGATGGAGCATAGCCTTAGCAACCCCAGCCTTAGTTAGCATAGCAGATGGCACTAAACAGACATATACACATTGCATTAATGGCGCCCAAATTAGTTTTCATCATCTAGGTTCTCAAGATCAGCACATAGAATGGTTTCCATTACCTCAAGTTTGGATAAGAAATACCCGACAGAATCATCCCTTCATTTTAGGACTTAATTTCATACTTAGTTTACAAGGTGGTATGTTTATCAGCCAACACAACATCAGCTTCTTCAAACGAACTGTCAATACACCCACAGCTTACTCCCTTAGCACTATCGCCCATTCATCAGAGTTGCGTACGAAGCGTGGTGGTACCATAGGAGTAGATTCAGTTCCCATAGGAGTAGATTCAGTTCCCGCTAGTTTTTTATTCCCTAGTAGAAATATTTTTCCAGAGCTAGCCCAAACATACATACCTAATGAGATAGCAAACACTTCTTTAGAAAAATTAGATATGGAAAATTATGAGTTAAAAGATTTTGAAGAGGTTCATTTTGAAGATAAGGGAGATTATTGGAACTTAGAAGATTTCCAAGAAATAGCTAACTTAGAATTAATTTTTGCAAAAATAAGAAAAATAAAGAAAAAACCAATATACAGGAGAACAGAAAATGAATTAGATGAGATAATAAGATTAGCTGAAACAACAGAAATTTTAGGAGAACAACCCATGAAATATTGGGAGAGAAATAAAATTTTAGCCAGTTTAGATATAAAAAATAGAGATTATAGGATTACCTCAGCATAAATAGATCATACGCCAGCAGATATAGAAGAATTTAGGATCCAGATTAAGGAGCTATTAGATTTAGGAGTAATTAGACCTAGTAATAGTCCACATAGAAGCGCAGCATTTATGGTTAGAAATCATGCAGAGATAAAAAGAGGAAAAGCTAGAATGGTTATAAATTATAAAAGATTAAATGATAATACAGAAGACGATAAATATAATATACCAGATAAAGATCAACTCATAAATAGAATACAGACAGCAAAAATTTTTAGTAAATTTGATTGCAAGTCAGGATTTTGGCAAATAAAAATGGAAAAAGAAAGCATACCGTGGACAGCCTTTTGTTGCCCACAAGGACATTACGAATGGCTAGTCATGCCTTTTGGATTAAAAAATGCACCTTCCATATTTCAGCGTAAGATGGATAGTATATTTAATAAATACAGTTTTATACTGGTATACATAGATGACATACTAGTATTTAGTCCAGATAAAAATAGTCATATAGACCATTTGTATATAGCCTTAGAAGAATTCATAAATAATGGAATAATAATTAGCAAGAAAAAGATGGTATTAAATAAATCTCACATAGAATTTTTAGGAATAGAGCTAGGAGATGGAAAAATTAGGTTACAACCTCATATAGTCAAGAAAATTTTAGATTATCCAGATAAACTAGAAGATACTAAACAACTTCAATCTTTTTTAGGAATTTTAAATTATGCACGAATGTATATTCCTAACCTTAGTAAAATAATAGGACCACTTTATAGCAAAACCACACCCACAGGACAGAAATATTTTAATCAACAAGATATAGCTTTAATTAGAAAAATTAAAGATATTTGTAAAAAGCTACTAGACTTACAACTCCCCTTAGAATCAGAATACATAGTAGTAGAAACAGATGCAAGTCAATTAGGATGGGGAACAATATTATTAGCCAAACCTAGTAAGTATGATAGTAAAAGTAAAGAACGCATTTGTAGATATAGTTCCGGAAAGTTTAAAGAAAAAGATACAACCATGACCAGCTTAGATTTTGAAATATTAGGAGTAGTTTATGCAATAAATAAATTTAGATTATTTTTACACAAACCTTTTACAATTAGAACAGATTGTGAAGCTATAGTTAGATTCCATAACAAACTCAATGAGCGTAAATTAAGTACGAGAAGATGGGCAAAATTTTTAGATTGTATAGTAGGACAAGGATATAAAGTAGAATTTGAACATATCAAAGGGAGTGATAATAGGTTAACAGATTGGTTAAGTAGAAAAATTTATTTAGAAAAAGAAGATAACCAGTTTAATTTTTGTGCAGATAATGGAGAACAGCAAGACCATGAACTTTGGGGGATTTTCTCTTCCCATTCATGAAGGTAGAACCAAATTCAGACCTTTAACAGGGATCGAGTTAGACCCAGTTCAACAGTGTCTTTTAGATAACCTTTGGACCAGTCAGAACCACCTAGCTAAACGCCTTTCAGCCCTAAACTCTCTCAGTATATATTTTTCAAAAATCTAAAATAAACCTTTATCAAAAAGTTTTTCTTTCTATGTAGTAGTTAAAGGAACCAAGCCTGGTATTTACCATGATTGGGTAGAAGTAGAACCCTTAGTTAAAAATTTTACATTACCTCAGTTTAAAGGATTTTATGACTTTGAGTTAGCCAGTACCTATGCCCGAAGACAAATAGGAACCAGTTACTTTATTAGCCAGATAGCTAAAGATTACCTGGACACATTGAGCAAGATGAGGTCAACCATCCTTGCTACTAGTGGAGTTCCAGTTAGCCAGATAATTGGAAGCAGTAGTTCAGGCAGTAGTAGTAATTCTAACCCTCAGACAGATTTTCAAAATCCTCTCCAGATGTGCAGACATTGTGAAGGCCTTGCCAGAAATTTCAAGAAAATTATGGATAAAGGCAAAAGAGTCAATGAAGAGCTAGACCAGCTCCGAGACGAAGAAAAACAATTGAGAGCAACCGTTCGAACCCTAACCAATCAGCTTAAAAAATTAGCTCCAGAAAGAACACCTACCTCCTTACCTAGCCCAGAAATCAAACAACTCACCAGTGAGGAATTTGACCAATTGAGTGCTAGAATGTATTTCTTCAGGCATTCTATCATTCGATCTCTTTGTGAGAAAAGCCAAGTAATAGAAGACCTAAAACCCTATATTTACACCCTAGCCGAAGATAGTAGAAATAGCGAGCTAGTCATTATTCAGCAATTTCTTCAAGACCTTTCCATAGCAAGGGTTGATTGCCCCGGCTTAGCTTATCAATGGACCTATACCTATGAAGAAGAAGAATAGCCCTGTTTAGATGAAGAAAAATGCAACAGGAGATCCGAGCATTTTGGAAGATGTCAGTGTAACCTAGACTTCAGTGTTTGCCTTTGCCAGATAAATTTAGCTACATACGAGCCATTGGAAATAGAAATCAGGGGCGAAACACGTTATCTAACAGCTTCAAAATTGTTAGATTACGGCTTTGTCTCTAGATTAATTTTCACAGATCCAGATCAGACAGATAGTTTCGGACATAAGCTTGCTCATGTAGTACTCTGTATAATGGAAGAATATCATCCATATATAGAAACATTGATAGATAGCAAACTACCAGAATGGAAGGGAGTATGGTGCAACCCAGCCAAGCATAAGATGTACTTCAGAGGAACTTCAAGATACCCAGCACTTCTCAATAAAAGACTCTGGCCATGTAGAAGATTTCCACTCAAAGAACAGCTCAACAAATGGAGAAAATTTGCTAGCGACTCTTTATTAGCATATAATGGAAATTCCGAACATCTAGTTTGTGAAGATAGATATCAGAAGATACATTGTAATTTAGCCATCCCGGGTTATCCATTCAGCAAAGAGACATTTGTCGAAGAAAGTCGATACCCTAACTATCAGCATGGCGTTTCTCATGAGTCACCAGAAATTGATGGACAGAATCAAGAATGGTACGATGAACCGCCCATGGGAGACGACGGAAATGACTTTTTACGACCAACTCTCAGCAGCAGACCTGGACGACCTCTCAGACAGAATGTACGGGTAAAGCAAAAAAAAAAAAAAAAAAACTTTATGGTATATTATGGTAGATTATTGTCCTTTAATTGATATTATTTTAAAAGTTCATAATTTAAATTAAAATAATTTTAAAAAATAGCATTTGATTTATTACCGTAGTTAAATTTTGATTTTGATTTTTGATTTTTTGGGTTGTAATTTTTCAAAATAAAATAAAAATGGTATGAATGGAAGCTAGTCTAATGGTAGTGTCTCAGTGTGCGCACACAGAGAGGACAAAACCAAATAAGCGTAAAATCCACGACGGGGTTAGGAATAAGGATAACTTCATCCACGGAGCCAAACGCCTTCTGAAATCTGAACAGTGTTTTTTTCTCAGATGAAAAAAATAGCTCGATACTGAAAACACTTATCCGAAGCAAAATGGCGGTGGTCGCCCGTTGCTCCTCCTCCTTCGTGCTCCTCCGCCCTCACTCCGCGGCCGTATTTCACCGCCGCTCATCTTCCTCCGGCCAAATTCCTCTCAAACTCCATGTCTTTGGTCTCTCTCTCTTTCTCTCTCAAATCTTCTTCAATTTTTATAGTATTGTTCATTTTTTTGATTCTTGAGTTGAAATTGTTGTGTTAAACGAAATTTCTTTGCATATTTTCTCTATTTTTGAGTATTTTCTCTGTACTTTCTGTTTGTTTGCCGAGAAAGCTAAGAAAAGAGAACGACAAGAAACATAAGCCTCGCGTTTTGTGCAATTAAATATCTAATCAACTCAACCTGACAATATGTTCAAAAAAAAAAAAAAAAACTCAACCTGACAATGTATATTGTATTCATGTAGCTGATCTGGAATGTAAATCACATTTATGTGTAGAATAGGTTCCGAAATGATTGATGGAATGCATGTGTCATGAGAAGAAATTGAACATCATAGAGGTGATACTAAAACAGGTTATAATTATTTTATGATGTGTATGCTTCTTGTGTATTGAACAATTAAACCTGTTTTAGTAAGGATTGGAGTGTTCCATCTCTCTTTTTTTCATCAAATTTGAGTGAAAATTTGGTTGAAAGTTTGATCCGATATGGAACACTCTTCTAATCTTTTATTCTGTCTTTTTTCATCAAGTATTTTTAAAAAATTCCATACTTGTCCTAAAAATCTATTTTAACCATTTTTATGAAAGAAAACTATATCCATTCCTTATTCTTTTTTAAATTTCATCAAATTTAAGTAAAAATATGATTGTTGAAAATTTGGTTAAGGATTTGGTTCATCTTTGATTTGGTGAACAAATTGCCTCACCCTTGATTTGACACATATTTGATGAAATGATTGGAGGACACTTTTGGCTATTTTTCCGTCAAATTTTGATGAAGGATTGGAGATGCTCTTGGATTCAATTCAAATCCTTATAACACTAAAAAATAAAGTCCTAATTTAATCTAGTATAGAACACTGAAAATTCTTTTCAATCATCTTCTAAGTAATAGTATAAATTTTCACTTGCACATAATAAAATTAGGGACAAAAATGTTGTGAGTTGATATTTTTGGTGGTGATGTCTTTGATGTTGGACTGCAGTCTCTCCCTCTTGGAAGAGAATTATTTGTCCTCAAATTTTACCTCAGGCTTGTAATTATCTAGAATTTTCAAATTCTTTGGTTGCCAGTATGGAAAAAATCTCATTCTTATGCCTGTACTCTTTTATCTAGCAAAAGTGATCCTAATTTCCTAACTTCATTAAAGCATATGATAACGAAGGCAGAAAAGTTATGTGTCCCTTTTAACTCTTGATAACAAGCTTATTTAGAAACCAGAAAGCATAAGATTGCTAATTTGCTATACAATAGAAGGCAACTCCTAACCCCCTAGGGAGAAAATTGATACATGCATACACATGTTATTTGTAGTCGATCCATCAAGTGAATTTTAATCTCTACTGACACTTTTTGAATTCTACCTATGCATTTTATTATACTTTAGGCATTTGGTTATGAGACTTAATTTTGTATACCTTTCCAACTAGAGTATTATAAGGAAGAACTTGGATTGTTACTGATTTTGAAAAAGACAAAAATAAGAAAGGGGATGTATTTATCAAAAAAAAAAAAGGGGATGCACTTGGCATGTTCCTTTATTCCATTTAACTTTTTTCACTACATGTCAGGTGAGATAATTAAAATGGTTTAGACATATCATGAAAAAGATGGAGAGCTTGTGACGAGGAAAAATTTTCAAGTCAATTCTCCTATAAGGTAAGGCTTTAATGGACTAGAATAGCAGAAGAGGATGTGCACCACTGACTGGATCTGGCAGTGGCATTCTACAACAACAAAGTGGATGTAACATTTTGGAGAAAGTACCCCTAGTGAACAATTTATTGCATTTTATTCTACATTTTTTGCTACAAATCACATCACAGCTGCACTTGTTATTTTCGTAATTGGTTAAGTTTAGTGTATAAGTTCTTGCTGATGTTGTGTATTGAACAAGCTGTCAAACCCAAGTTACTTGTTCACTCCCAACATGTTTTACAGTTTTTAGTATGAGACTCTACGTAGCCTATACTATGCCAGGCACCCTTTACAATTGATGTAAAACCAGTTCTTGATAACTTTATATTAGTGTGGCTAAGACATCAAAGCATGTCTCTGAACCCTAAAGATAAAACACATTTTCCAGGTAAGTTGGCTTCTATTCCTTTTAAAGTAAAGAAGTTCTTGTCATCCTTTGGAGATGCTTCTATTGAAGAATTTGAGGCTCGTCAGCCACTGCTAGGCAGTCGGTCTATGCTTACAGGAGTAAATGATGTCAACACCTCTGTATCAGAAGGAACTTGTGATACTGCCCATACACAAGTAGATTATGACACCACTCTGGAAGACTTAGTTTCACAGGTATGATGGTGAGTCATCCCACATTTTGTATTTGCTTGCTTAAAAGTGGGTAAACAAAGCCCATATTAATTATTAATTGTCGAGAACTCCATTCACTCAATGTGTCTGCCTTTAAACATCCATTTCAACAGATTTTGTTGCATATGACATATTCTTTGGCTGCACTCTTCATTCCTCCCTGTTTGAACACTTTGTTTTGGTTTTGGGTTTTTAACACTCTTATCATTTTCTATAATCATCATTTCAGATGTGAACAATAATGGAAACATGCATGTACTCGAGTATACTTATGTTTCAGTTGCAATGTATTTGTGATGATTCAGGGCCCTCTGTGGTGCTGATTACATTTATAATGTCACTGTCAATGAATTCCTCTGGAATTCCTTATTTTGGCAGGTGATGGTTCCTGTAAGATCCCCAGCCGTGGCACTTATTGTCACTAATGCCTTGATGTTGAGTATGCCTTTTGAAGCTCTGGCAGAAACATGTGAGGCTGATAGATCTGTTTTCAACATGCCCTTACTGCTATTTGTAGCCCTTGTAGGGGCCACAGTTGGAGGTAAGGCAATTTGAAGCTATGGTAATCATCAGTTTTGTCCCTCTCTTACATGCAAATGACTTGTGAAGCTAGATTATGTATGTGGTTGTAGTGTTTACATGTACTTACAAGGGGGAGGAAAAAATGAATAAGTAGCATTACAATCTTTATCTTTACCTCCTTTACATTCACTAGCTTACACAATTCATTCTTATTTGACTGCATATTTAAGTACCTTTTTTAAGCAAGTCTCATGAGGCGTGAATTTAGCATGCTCCACAGTTCAGGTCTTAAACTCTAGCCTTTCTAAGCTCAGTTTTGGTCCAAGGTTTGACAAATTCTTTTTTGATCCTCAGATTGTTGGGCTTGCCTGTATGCATCAGAGCCCAATCCACAAGTCTCTTGGACTACATAAAGAGAATTTAAGTTGAAAACAAAGTCTGCTATCCTAGTCACAAGACTTTGGGGAGCATTTTTTAGTGCAAGGTCAACTATAATAAAGATTTTCCCTTTTCTACATAAGTCCACAACCGAAATTCAAGTTCATGAGCCCAAAATGAGCCTACTATCTTGGATCATATCTTTTTCCGTTACCCATTTGAAAAAGGATATAACGTCTACAGATTTTAGCTCGCAGTTAGTTTCCACATTATTTGAACTCACTGTTATTGTAATTTATTTATTACAGGACTGCTTGCAAGACAGAGGAGAGGAGAATTGGAACGGTTGAATGAGCAGTTGCGCCAGATTAATGCAGCACTAAGAAGGCAAGCAAAGATCGAGTCTTATGCCCCCACTCTCAGTTATGCTCCTGTTGGTGGTAGAATACAAGAAAATGAAGTAATTGTTGATCCAAGGAAGCATGAATTGATTTCCCATTTGAAATCTGGAAAGAATTTTCTGAGGAATCAAGATCCAGAGAAGGCATTTGTGGAGTTTAAGGCTGCTCTTGAACTTGCTCAGAGTCTTGGGGATCCGATTGAGGAAAAGAAGGCAGCTAGAGGCTTAGGTTCGTCGTCTGTTCCTATCTCCTCTTTTTTGGCCTTTCATCTACATTCAATTATTGTTTTTTTTTAAGGAGTTATGAAACTTATCTGAAAAGAGGTAGGATATGCCATGATGTCCGATTTTCAAAAATTATTGGGTTTTTGGTTTTATCGAAAATTAAGTTTGGTACAAATGGAATTGACACAATCCAGATGCTTCAATCCAGTGACCACTTTTTATACATGAATGTAGGTCATTGATCCGGTGAATATTTTAAAACTAGGACTTGGACTCTGTGTTCATGGTTTTCACACAGAATATGCAATACATGAACAAATATGAACCCCAACTCTTCTCCATTTTCCTCCTGTAACCTGCATTATATTTCTCAACTTTGCTTATAAAGCTGGTCCGAGTTATGATAGTTTTACATAAATGCAAAACAAATATCCTCACAAATGTAGTACGTATTTTTGTTCTTTCCTTGGTTAGCCGGACTGTGTATACACTGAAGAACTGTGATGACACCAAAAAAGAAGCCAATCTTGTTGGACAATTTGGAGTGCCCTAGAAGAATTATGTCTCCAAAATGAAGGAATTTTTTTGAAACTATAGACACGCCTAGTATATGTTCCATTAACGTTGAGGACTTGGAAAAAAAAAATGTTCCATGAATGTTGAGGAACATCGATTGGGTATCAGCATCTGACACTTGACCAATGCAGCTGTTACTCTTCTTATTCATCTACTAACTTGCTGAACTTTTATATTAGCATGCTAACATGTATTGTCAATTTCCTTGTAATTTTAGTATTATTGAATTGCCATCTCATGGAAACTTGAGGAGTTTTGACATTTTAAAGTAACAATATTCTGTCAAAGCATGAGAAATTCATTGGTGAATTTGGAAATGAAATGATAACTTTTCTTTTTATTTTAATTATTATTATTATTTTAAGCTTTACAAATAAAATTTTAGATAGACTTTGGATGTATAGATAGAAAACAAGAGACACAAAGGCGGCTATACTGCCATTGACAGAAAACATGGTGAAGAAGTTGCAGACAAGGCCAAAGTAGATATACTAACTGGTCTATTGTCTGAATACACTTGCTCTTTTAAGCTAATCCCCATTCTTAGAAGAGTAGAAACTTAAATACAAATGGAAAAGATGACGGAACAGCAATTGTGAAAAAATAATTCTACAATGCCCATTCAAGTGCATGACATCCTTTTGAATATTTTAGAACTGATCATTGTAAACTTGAGCTGCTTAGCAAACTACATGCTAGCTATTGATCATAAATGTTGCTTGTATGTGTTGGAACTGTATTAAATAATTGCTCACATAACTATCCACCAACGGAAATGTATTTTTTGTTTCTATAGAATGCATAGTTAAAACTATTTTTCTCTTGTGAATTGGGAAATATTTGTCTTGCAGGAGCCTCACTGCAAAGGCAGGGTAAATACCGAGAAGCTATTAAATACCATTCCATGGTTTTGGCAATCTCAGAACGAGAGGTAGAGGATTCTGGGAATACAGAAGCTTATGGAGCAATAGCTGATTGTTATACTGAGCTTGGAGATCTTGAGCGTGCTGCGAAGTTCTATGACAACTATATTTCCCGGTTACAATCAGACTGAGATTTTATTATGCTACTTGTAATTTTCTACGTGTTCTTCTTCTTCTTTTCTTTTGCTAATATGTTGAAGGGTTTATTCATAGAGGTTGATGATGGCTTTCTTTTCTTTTGCTAATATGTTGAAGGGTTTATTCATACAGGTTGATGATGGCTTTGTGGACCAGTTTGAGCGAACAATCATTTTTGTACCCTTAATATTACTATTTTTTATTTTCAAGTTAATTTTTTTTCTCATCTTCTTGGGTTACCCTTTGGGACACCCAATAATATCTGGCAACATGTACTTTTAGTAATAGTGTACATGTAGCATTGTTATATTTTTTTCTTGGGTTTCTTTTGCTGAGAAATGTTATATTATTTACAACACAAGGATAGATTTTCTTGGCCTAATAATCTTGAGGTTGTGAGTTAAATTCTCGGGTGTACATTGTGTTAAAGGTTAGGTATGTATCAAATATTTTTTCTTTTCAAACATACATTAATATATATTATTTGAGCCTTATTTTTTTACAGGATAGATTTTGACTTGGGAGAGACGGAACGAGACTTCAAAATAAGACCAAGAGGCTTTACGCTTTGAATTACCTTTTGTTCTCTTCTTGGGTTTCTAAACAGACTACAATTACTACCTCTCTCTCTCTCCCACCTCTCCGTAGCCTGCCAATCCCTTCAATCCTTTTTTTTTTTTTTTTTTTTTATGCCCAAAACATTCCTAAGGCAGGACTTTTAGAATCCATCTTTACAAGTCAAACTGGGAGAAGTTAATTGGTTTACCTAAACAGTCGGATTTCCAATTGAGTAGTAGAGGATTCGAACCCTAGTCAATAAGGAGAGGAGCAAACTCCCTTACTAACTAGGATGGTCCCTTGGTGGTAATCCGGATAATCCCTCCAATCCCTTCCCTCATATTCATGAAAAATTATTTGGTGGTCTAGAGGTGTCACTTAGCAATACTCCTCAACAATCAACATGCTGTTTTACTCGTCACTCAACACATAATCATATACTTCATCCATTTCATCAATCACAACACAATTGAGGCACCATATGATCATATTCTACAACCACTAAATGACTTCTTTTTCTCTGCCAACCCACAGCTGACTGCCCCCCTTTTCTTCTTCTGCTACCTCTGAAATCCTCCTATGTTTGAATATATATTTAAATATTAGTGAATAATTCTCTTCAGATTTCAATATATTTTTCTTCTAAATTAATTTTTACACAAAAGGGGGGGAAAAAAGAAGTTAATATATACATTCAGTAGAAGTCAATAAAAAGCAACCCTTTCAAAAGAACTGAACTAGAAGTGAACTTTAAAATTAACTCGCAGACTTTTTAATGATATAATCATTTTGAGAATTATGACGAAAAATACTTTTTCTTTTTAATGTTCCTTATTTTTTATTTAACCAAACAATGAAAAATATATAAAATACTGAAGCATTTTATGTCAAAACAAGCATTGGTTTAATTGCAACTTCAATCTGGAAAAGGACAAAAATGTAACTTCATTATACTTTCATTTTGGGCCGGTCGTTTGGGTTTAGGATTGAGTCAGGTCAAGTGAAGTAGACTGCAATAAGACATTAGACCACATTGCAAAAATATCTAATAATTCAATAAGAAAAGCTATGTTAACCATTTTCTCTCACATTTTAATGTGGCTTACAAAAGCCTCCATCCACGCGGAAACTTTTATATCAATGATAGTGGAATATGCTATCAAAACATCTCATTGCTCATAATTTAGAGTCCGATTCAAAGAAGAAAAAGGAAACAAAAATATTTAAAGGCAATTCAACTCGTAATTTACCAAAATCATTATGTAAACCAAACACCAATAAGCGCTAAACAATCAAACTTGCAATAATACTAACCACTAATTCCTACATATAATAACAGAAGAGAGCAAAACATACATGATATTTATCAATATGGTAGTAAGCATATAATTGGTTGGCAACAACCCCACAAACTCGAGAGAAAAGAAGTGACACATCATAAAAAAACTCCTTAAAAAGTTTGAAATCTCAAATAAGACCCTGCAAAGGCAAGAAAATTAGGGTTCCATTTCACCCACAAAGCTCTAATCTTATCTTATTATATCACTGGTAGTACATGAGCTGCTGGGCAGCAGCAACACTCTGGAAGCCACCATCGTAAATCGCTTGGCTAGCTCCAGCAGCACCCATTCCCATAGCTGGCTGCTTAAGAGGATGCTGCCCCTGGGGGTGCATAAGGGTGTGGACCCCACCCATCTTGGTCATTGCCAGGTGCCGCTCATAGGCCAAAAGATCAGTGGCTGAAAGACCTGGCAGAGTAGGTGCAGCTGCAGGTGGAGGAAGTGGGTTTGAATTTGTTCCCGGTGGAGTTGGCTTGCTACCCCATGAGCACTACAAGCATAAATGACATTGACCAGTCAAACCAACATGATTTAGAGAACTACAAGCGCGAAAAAAAAAAAAAGAAAAAAGAAAAAAAAGGTGCAATAAACATCAACAATTTAATCTTTTCAATGCTAAAATCAAATAGAGGTTTTATGCAAATCCTAAATCAAATCTTTTCTATGCTTAATACAAAACCATAGAAAATCATTCTAATCAATGCCTCTCCTTACCAACCCAAATCACCTTACAAAATGCGAAGGTACATTTAACATGTATTGGAAATGTTCTGTTTTCTTCAGGATTTCTAAGAATATGAATCCTTAGAAATGCAAACCAAAAAAAGAAAAGAAAAAAAAGGGAATTTAATTTATTTGTAAATTCATTCTTTGGATGGCCAAAGCAGACTTATCCTACATAAAAAATACCTCCTAGCAAAAGAAGCAACTAAAATTTGTAAGCTGGCAATTAACTATTAGACTAAAACTAACAAAGGTGTCAAAATCTGTGCAATATAACTTCAAAATTTGGCAAAGCAAATTGGCTTTCCATGAAAGCAGCTTCCATAAATGGGCGCTGAGGCATACCTTGATTTGCTTGCCATACAGAATAGACTGGGTATTTCCCATCTGGATGGCCAGAGCTGCCTCAGCATGGGTACTGTATCTCACAAAACCAAAGCCCTTATCACGTTGGATACGAACTTCCTCAATTACTCCAGCACCAAGAGTATGGAAGTGGCGATGTAGATCAAGCTGAGTGACCTGCAATGCAGATTATACGAACAGTCAAGCAAACAGAATATACACACAGGCATTTCATAATAGTAAAAGCTCTGGCATTCTAGGTCCCTTTTCCAAATAGGGAAAAGAAATAAATAAATAAAATATGGATTCATTCCACAAGCCATGAGGAATATGTCGCTTGTGGAAGAGTCCACCTGACGTCAGTCCCAAAATGGACTTCAACAATCTCCCCGCAACTATGGAAGATGGATAAAGGTGGAGGAAAATTATAATAGAAGAGAAAGAAGGTTTTCTTGCCTCTGGAGCAAGATTGCCAACATAAACAGTGGTGTATTGAGGGTTATTCTCAGGCCCATCATTGTTGGCTGTCTCTTTACCATCCTCTGCAAAAACCAAAAACCAAAAAAGAAAAAAAAAGGGTGCAAACGTAAGCACATTGATGCTCGTTGAAAAGTTGGACAATGCCGACATCATAAATTTTTACAATACACGCACATCTAGAACTATATCATCAATGGATACAGGTAAACAAGAAAACATTAGACCACCCAAAGAAATGAACCAGAAAATAATTTTTTCATTGATAACTAATCAAAAAGTTAAAAACAAATCTCACTTCATAGGAATCATATGATGTCTAAACTATGTGTAATGATGTCAGAAGAACAAAGGAAGTTGTTAACCCAGTCAGAATAAAAAGATAGCATGACACAACAACATTTGAAACAAACTTCAGGAAAAAAGCTATACAATATTATATTATATCTCAGAATATCTTCAGAAAATTCTTATCATTTAAGGTTCTTCCTTCTTGACTCACCTGAAGATCCATTTGTTAATTCCACCACACTTTTCGCATCAGAGCTCTTGTTGTCATCATTAGTTCCAGCACCTTTTGTAGCCCAGTTACAACGTATCTGTCTACTACCAAGCCACTTTCCTGAACAACGAAATCAGAACCAGTGCAAGTTGTTGTCATATAGAACGAGCATAACATAGAGAGTCACAATTCAAACAAAATTATCACACATGACAATGGCAATCACAATTTTTCATCTGCTTAGATACTTGTGTGGATAATTAGTTAACTAAGTGATGATTACATTTAATAAAAGTAAATGCTTAAACTTCTTCAGTTAGCCAGAATTTTTTTGTGGCAATGCTTTTAAAAGATTACATGTCTTCATGCATTATTTTTTTATAAGCCCAATTATAGCACCTATTCAAGAGTCCAGGTGATACCAGTTGGGGGGAGGGGACGAGAAATACTAGTAAAAATGATCCAATGCATGTTCAAACTGAAATAAACATCGAACAGCTAAGATAAAGATATAACGTGAATAAAGCAAATGCAAACTAATTTAAATCATTCATACCAGTCAAGTCATTTATCGCACTTTGAGCATCCTGTACAGATAAATAAGGTAAAGAGATAATGAGAAATTAGTTCAGTACACAAAACTGAAAGCTCAAATTGTCAGCAGATGTCAAACACAAAAAAATCACCTGTTGATTCCGGAAAGAAACAAATCCAAACCCTCTTGACCGCCCAGTCTTCTGATCCCACATAACTCTTGCATCACTGGAAAACAGCACACAAGGAAAAATTAATCCACCCATACTGATACCTATTTAGCAAATACAGAACAATTACACAATCACTGAAGTTCATGAAACAATGTATCTGGCAATCTGTTCCAGTTAAGACGATAAATTTAACCAATTTTTGAATTTTTTAAAAAGGAAGAATTAATCAAAGCATAGAAACTTACGAACAACTAGGATACACAGAAAAACATGCAAACAGCATAGCATCAGTAACCTCAGGGCTGAGATCACCAACAAAAATGTTATAGTGACCTGCATAACAATGTAACAATATCATAAAATACCTTCTAAGTAAAAATCATAAAACACCACTAAGATTAAATGCTAAAGAATTTAAATATTGACAAAGTGGACCCACTTGATGTGTCTTCCCTCTGACCACTGGCATATGCCCAATTAACTTTGATAGGCTGCCCAAACCTGCAAATAATTTAAAAAACAGAATAAAATACAAGGGCAGAAGCAAGACAGACTATAATGAACCACTAAGAATTCTACTTACAGGTGCCTTCCATTAAGAGACAGTATAGCAAGCGCAGCAGATCTACGATCGAAGTAATGAATGAATCCATATGATGACTGCATTTAAGAGAAACAACAGAAATGTCAACCTCAAAATTAGAAGAAGGTATCAAAGTTTTTATAAAAAAAATATATAGTTAACCAAACAAGATAAAGCACATCATCTTTGCCCACTGAGCCTTGCCACAGTATTGTAAAACACAAAACTACAGGTATAACAATACCTTCTCCTTTCTAATGAGCTTGCAGCCCTCCACAGGTCCAGTACTTGAAAAAACCTCTTGAATGAGGGGTTCTGTCACCTGTGTATGAATGTTTCCCACATACCTGCATTTTCTCCAAAGTAAAGAAACTACAAGTTTTAAAAAAGAAGAAAACAAAGAAAATAAATTGAGCAATAAGAAACTCCTCCAGTTGTCGAAATCTAAAAAGTACGCATCACATAATTTATGTTGTATAAATATTGATCTGATATTTTTGGAATTTATAAAAATAAAGGGGGGAAATAAAGAAATAAAACAAGTCCAAAAGACAAAGAAAACTAAAAAGACTGAAACAAAATTTCATATCTAGCAAAGATTGTGACTAGGGCATAATGGCGAGTCAACAAACATGCAATAAAAGAATAAAAGAAAAATAGAAGAAAAAAAATGTCTGGACAACACTCACACACTGCGGCATGTACTTGGATCAAACCCAGGAGGCAGATTTCCGCTTGGGATAGGCTCAATCTGCAAAATAAAAAAGTGAAAAAAAAAAAAGAAAAGAAAAGAAAAAAAAAAGGAACAAAATAAAACCCCAAAATGATAGGAACAACAAAGCTATTTTCAGATGACATCCCCAACCAAACTTTACCACCCACCAACATGAAGCAAGAGACCTAAATCAATCCAAATTAAATAAAGGCACTAAAAAAAAATCAAGTTGTATCTCACCAACAACCTACAAGAATAATTATTTCCTAATAACCATCTTGTCAATTTTAACTTCAGCAACTTTAGTTTTCAGCTTATCCAAAACCTATAAAATACCAACGGAAGTCATAATTCACAAGGCACGAAACTGTAGAATATCAGATACGACCTTATCTAAAATATATGAAATGCAATCTAAGCAAGGCACAAAACTCAAGAAAACCTTACCCACAAAAGAGTATTATTAGATATGATTTAGTTGTTCAATTCCATTTCACATTTTACTTGAACACAAAGAACATACTAAAAAAAATAGGCTTCATCTTTCAAATAAATCATGATAATATTAATTACCCTCCCCTTTGGGCTTCGGTTGATAAAGAAGAATTTTTAATTGTGACCAAATTGTTACATTACGTGTAATACAAACAAGAGATTGTACAAGGTGCTCGCTCACTATAAAATGACCTCTCAAATAAGAGAAATCTAGAACTCACATTTTTAGTAGAAAAACAGCATTCAGATAAAAGAAAGGTCAAAATACTCAAAACCATGTTTTTATTTCATTTTTCCATGAAGAAGAAGAAGAAGAAGAAGAAGATAAGTTCTAGATTAAAATTTTGTGTATTGGCATGGTGTGAAGGTCATAGTCTGGGGGAAGATTTTGGGAAAGTGCATCCGAAAGCCTGCCCATTCATGAGCAAGTTCTTGCAATTTTAATGCATTGAAACTGTAAATTAAAAGAAATTTGCTGTTTATCACAGCAGCACTCTCAGCCTAACCAAGCATAGAAGGCATTTCAAGCCCAAGACTAATCCAAGGTTTGTCCTTGTCGTTACTTCTAAAAAAAACAGAGAAAATGAAAGGGTAATGGCTCCAAATCAGATAAGGGTGGGAAGACCAGAGAAAGTACAATACCAAGCTAACTACAAATGCATGAAAATTCACATTTAAAAAAAAAAAAAGGGAACAAAATTAACAACTACCCATCAAGCCAAAGCACATGACATTGAAACGAAAACACAATTAAGGCCAGAAAAGCAGCAACGAATCAATTTTCAAAACATCAAGGTCCAAAAACACAGAACCATTACCAATTCCACACACAAACCCCCCCCCCCCCCCCAAAAAAAAAAAAAAAAAAAACACACACAATGAAGTCCAAGACCCAATATTCCTAAAGTCTAAACTCTGCTTAAACCCCAGGTTTCATCACAACACAAATCCCAACAAAAAAACAAAAAAAACAACACTCAAGACAAAAATCAAAAACCCTAACTCCACAAAAAGCTCAAAATTCCAATAAAAAAAATCAAAGATCCAACAAACAAACACAAAACCGATACATCGAAATCAAATCAACCACGAATTTGTAGAAAGAGAGATGAAAAGGAGGAACCTGAGGGGCAGCCAAGAGGCCAGGATGGTACATAGATTGCTGTTGAAGAAGAGCTGCTTGCTGCATCAAGGCCTGTTGTTGTTGTTGCTGTTGCTTCATCCTCTGATGCTGCATTTTCTCAGTGCTTCTTCGATATCGATTTCACAGAGAAGATCGATATGGATATTTGTTTTTATTTTTTATTTTTTTAGGGTTCGAAGAGAGAGAGAGAGAGAGAGAGACAGAGAGGGGTAGGGCTTCGAGAGTGGAGCGGAAGAGAAAAAAGGCCCTCGATGAAGCAAAAATGACACGATGCGAATAAAAATAGGCCACCCAAAAGGGACAGAATAAGGGCTAGTTTGGCATGTACTAAATAAGCCAAAAAGTCAAAAAATCACTATCTTATTTAAGTCACATCATCTTATTTAAATCACATCACCTCTCTAACACATCACATCAAATCCAACCCAAACCCACTAATAAGTCAAAAAGTGCACTTTTTTAGGACATCCCAAACCAACCCTAAGTGAGTGTTTGGGGGCTTAGTTTTTGTAGTGAATTTTTTTATTTTTTTAAATTTTAAAAAACATTTTTTACTTGATTAGACAAATAAATTTTTTTAAAAAAAAAAAGTCTAGTAAGAAATTTTTTTTAATATTTTTTTATTTTTTATACTTGTGAAGGTAAAAAGACTCTTCGTAGGAAATGCAATACAAGATGACCATTTCCTTGCTTTGCAAAGAGAAATCAACCGGTAAGTGATCACTCTCAACCAAATATGATCGGGAGGACCTTCCGACGATCAAATTAAAAATATAATTGGCCATATAATATTTATTTATAGAAATAGATTTTCTATTTTCTCTTTTGTTATCTCTTGCTTCTCTTTACTTATCATTTTATAGTGTCATTGTTCTAGCCTTGATCGTTGGATTGGCATCTTCATCTAAAAGCTCTGGTTACTTTCAGACTTTGGCCGAGCAAGTGACCAAGTTGTTTTAATCGTTTGCTGTTAGATTACCTTACTAAGTGCGGCTTAGATTATGTTAGGCTTCTAAGGGCCAACCTGCCAATTGCCTCATCAGTCTGATTAGGTTCATCAGATGGTCATTTCGTTTGTGTGGGCCAGGCCTATGCACTTCTTTCTGATGATTGTGATCTTTGCCGTCGATTGTGAATGAATCTAATGGCATCCATGCACTTTGCAAATCTCATTCTGGGGTCGTTTGGTTTTCTTCATGGGGCTAAAAAATCACAAAATGATCAAAAAAAAATCAAAAAATCACAAAAATCATAAAAAGACAAAAAAAAAAAAAAAATGCCATTCCAAAACCAAAAAGCCAAAAAAACCAAACAAGAATATCAAACAATCAAAAAAGTCTTAAGTTAAAAAAGTCAAAAAAGCCAACTAAAAAAGTCATTGCCAAACGAGCACTCTGAAAGGCGATTTTACTCAGGCTTTAGTCACGTGACACTGTCCCCTCTTCCGTCAGACCTATGAATGATTTGGGCCTCTTTTGTTTCAGGTTGCTGAGCTAGACTTGAATTTTGGACCTTGGGCTAACACATCTGGGTTTTGGGCCGATATTTTTACCTCTCCACAATACTATTATTTTACATAAGACAAATTTAAAAAGTAAAAAACTTGATATAATTTTTTTTTTAAATCACTGAAAGTAGAATAATTTTAAAGGGTAAATTACAAATTCATCCTTGAGGTTTGTTTAAAGTACATATTATCTTCTGTGCTTTGAAAAATTACAAATACCCCATTGTTAGAATTTTTTATTTAACAGAATTAACTAAAAAATGAAATTCATATTTGCTCTCCTATACAATAATAAAATTATATAAATTATTAATTGAAACATATTTTTAATATCATTAAAAACTGTTAATTGACTTGATGATTTATTAATAAAATGGGTGATTTGTTATGAAATCAGAAACCTCAGGAGTGAAATGTAATTTCTAAAACTATATGGGCGATTCGTATTTTAATTAAATCTCATATGGTGTATTTGTAACTTATCCAATTTTAAAAATATATGACTTTTTAGTTGTATGTGTCAAACAAGAGAAATGTTATGATACATGCTTATGAGTTATGACATTTTATGAACTTTATTATCACAAATGTTATAACTCAATTTTATGAGAGTCGTAACTTAAAAAAAATTATAATCAAATATCATAAAAGGTATAATCAAAGAATTCTTGAATCATAACTAAATTAATATCATAACCAAGAGTCATAACTAATACAATAATATGTCACAATCAAAAACTACAAAAATCATAACTAAAATGCATATAATTTCCCGTCAAACAATCCCTAAGTTTCCTTGTCAAGAGCATTTATAGAGACGATTATTTTTTTTTTTTTAATTAGATTTTAGGCAACAGCCAATTAGAAGATACCATATAACTAGGGTTGCAAATGTATTGAGCCGAATTGAGCTTTTGACTGTTTAAACTTATGTATTAAGAATTAGTCGAACTTAAACTCGAGCCGAGCTTAAAAAAATCGAGCTCGAGCTCGGCTCGTCAAATATTTGTTGAACTCAAGTTTGGCTCGAACATGCTCGATTACATAAAAGAGCCGAAAAAAAAATTAAATTTACATTAATTTACTTATTAAGATAAAAAAATACAAAATTATGAGTAAAATATAATAATGTTTATATTAATAATAAATTTCATCAATCAAATATGTAAACTTACATAAACACCAAACATAAATAAAAAAATAAAATAGATTATTGAAATTTTATTTAATATATTATTAAAAATAAATATTAATTTATTTATTTTTATATTCACGAGCCTTGTCAAGCAGAATTTAGGGCTACTTGAGGTTGGCTTGATTAATAAATGAACCTAAAAATCGAGATCGAGCTCGTTTATGTAGTAAATGTAACAACCCCGTATAGACACCCCATTTTGACCGACCCTAAGACTTTGACGCTTCTTTTTGATCACCCGATAATGAAAATAAGAAGGTGTTTCTTACAGAATCCTTAATAAGAAAATTTAGAATTTGAGTCCTGTTTCCAACCTTAAACAATCACAAATTACTTTTCCAAGGGAAAATTCAGACCTCACGGTTGTGTCCAGAATGATTCGTTTAGCTAGGATCAACCTTCGCTTCACTTTCGAGAGCCTCATTGAAAAATTCTTCCGAAATCTGGGTTACAATACAAATCTTTGAAACTTCTAGGCCAAATTGTAATTTTCAAAACTCAGGAAATATTCTATTATGTGAGGGAATATTCTATTAAGTTAAGGAATATTTCGTCAAATGTTGACTGTGATGTTGACGTGGCATTACTGGATTAGTCTTTGTTGATGATGTAGCGCTGATTTGTTTTTACCCAAAAAAATAAATTGAAAGAATGCTTGGAAAGGGGTTTGAACACCTAACATATTACTCAACAGCCAACACCTTAACCACTCTGTCGAAGCTTTGCCTTATGTTATATTTCCCCTCAAACAATATTTAACTATTTCAAACCAAACCAGCAGGTAGAGAATGTTATTTATTTATTTATTTATTTTCATTTTTTTGTTGTGTGTCGGACACTCCCTTACCCCATTGGCCAACCTGTATATCACCAAATACATACCTACTCATCCCCCATTGTCAAAAAGAGGTTTTGTTTGCATCCATAAAGGAGTATCCCATGTAACCATCTTGAAAATTTATCTCCTATCACATTCTTGTCTCCTACTTTGTCTCCCACTCTCTTTTTGACCTTAACTCTCCCTCATTACCTATATAGAATGATCGGATTGTAAGAGAGAGGGAGGATGTAACAACCCATATTTTTAACTATTCTGTAAAATTTATACTAATATTATTTAATTACAGTTGGAAAATATATGATCTATTTTGTATTGTTATATGTAATTTTGTAAAATAATATAATTATTATGAATTTAGGGGTCAAAGTATAAATAAATAAATAATAATAATAATAATAATAATGGGCGTGGTAGTAAAATAAATAATTTATTTTCTATTGGTATACGATAAAGTGTAATTTAATTAGGATTTAATTTATTTATATAGTTATATTAAAAAATTAAGTTAAAGTATAATTATCTTAAATATCTATCAAAGATAAGTATAAATCTATATAATTAATGAACGAATCTGGAGAGAGGGATGCGCCGGGCCACGTGTTGGCCAACTGACGCTTTTACGTCCTTATATAAGGAAGTGGTGATCCTGGAAAGAAAAGGAAAATAAGGAAAGAAAGAAAGGAAAGGAAAAGAAAGGAAAAGAAAGAAGAAAGAAAGGACAGAAAAAAAAGAAAGAAAAGAGAGAAAGAAGGGAAGAAAAATAGTGGAAGCTGAGAGGGTCTTTGATAGTGGAAAGAAAGAGTGAGGTATTAAAGTTAAGGTGAGCTATATTATACCTTGAGTCACCATAATATATTTTACGCATGTTTTTACTTACCATTATTTATTTTATACAAGTTATGTTTTATAAATTATTATAAACTATATTAATATTTCAGTTACGTGGTTTAATTTCTGAACCCTATTTGTTAAAATGAAACCCATGGATATGTTTGTTTATATTTTAAAGAATATTTGACTATAACCTTATATACAATTTATCTTTTGTAAGTACCATCACGGGAGTCCCATGCTTTGGGAGACTTAAATAACCATTGGCCTCTGTTTGACCACTTTGTGGTCCTCTGTTTGTCATGGATCCATTGACCTCTGTTTGTGTGGAGTAAAGTATTGTACGGAACTAAGTGCTACACTATTGTGGGAGCCACCTCTAGAGTTCGTACAAGCCACCTCTTGAATCCGTACCTTTGTTCTGACTGTCACTTCTGTGACCTCTGTTCTGTTCCGTGGTTATAGTTATATATTTACATAATTTCTGTATTTCAGTTTCTGCCACTTAAATGATTTATTTACCAAATTACCGTGGTTATGATTATTTATTTACATAATCTCAGTTTTGCTACTTAAAGGATTATTTGTTCCGACTAAGTTATGTAAATGTTTTGGCTTAACTAACTATCCATGGTTATTTCGTGTCCCTTATACTCTTGGTATAATATTTCTCACTTTGCCATATGCTTATAGTTGTTTACTAATTTTCAGGAAATAATGCAATTCAGGAATAGCTTTTGGAAAGTCTTAGATGCGAGGCTGCGTAATAGACACACACAACACTTTTATTGATATTTTTCTATGTAAATATTGGCCTTTTTGGTCAATACATTTTGTAATAAAAATAGAAGTTCCGATGATTATTTTGGTACCCTCATTTAAATATTACTTCCGCTCACGTTTATTGATTTGTTTAAGAATTGGCCGGAGGTAACCTCAGTTATTGACCATCACGATACTTAACCCTTAGGTATGGGGAGCGGGTCGTGACAGAGGACCACGAAATTGAAGAGAAAATAGTGAGAAAAACAGAGAAAAAGGGGAAAAAATTCAAGTTTTGAGCCAAAAACACTTCCATCTTCCATACACCTTTCATGACTTATATACACTGAAATTCCACCTTTTATACATCCAGAACAACTCAAAAAATTCTGAAATAGCTAAATTTTAGTAGTGATTGATCAAAAGAAAGAGTGAGTGTTGTTGAAAATGAGGAAAATAAGAGAGTTAGCCACTTTTCCACCGTACATACCCAGAGTTCCATTTTAGTTTCGAATTAAGAATTGAGAACAGACTTCCTAAACTTGAGTGTGATCAAGAGGAAGTTTGGAAATTAAGAAGTTCAATCTTTCTTTGGAAGGTGAATTTCTAATCTTTCATTTTCTTATATTTTCTATCTCATATTTATTTTCTTACTTCTTATTTCATAGTGTTTTGTTATAATCCAAGTGGTTTGTTTATCTCATATTTATTTTCTTACTTCTTATTTCATAGTGTTTTGTTATAATCCAAGTGATTTATTTATCTCATATTTATTTTCTTACTTTTATATTTCATAGTGTTTTGTTATAATCCAAGTAGTTTGTTTATCTCAAATTTATTTTCTTACTTTATATTTCATAGTGTTTTGTTATAATCCAAGTGGTATGTTTATCTCATATTTATTTTCTTACTTTATATTTCATAGTGTGTTATTGTAATCCAAGTGGTTTGTTTAGCCCATAATTTTTTTTTTTTGCTTATTTGTTTACTCTTGTTTCATATTAGTTTTGTTGTAAGCTAACCGGTAGTGGGTAGTTAAGCCACCTACACATTTCTTGTTTATTCCTTTTCTTGGTTCTGCAACAAGACAGGTTTTGCTTAACTTAGTTGGCTGGCCGGCCTATTTGGCTGGTCGATTAGCTTCTTTCAGACAAGATGGCGTAATCTTCCAATGTTGACCAATTTTCACTGACGGTTCCAAGGAACATGAAGCTTTTATTTTGTTTATTTTTATTTTAAGTGTTTTGTGATGTTTTCTTTTATTTTATTGCAAAATTCCCTTATCTCTCTCTCATAATAATTTATTCAAAGTGATATAATAATTTCCCGCCCCACTTCTTTCTATTCCGTTCTTTTACTTGCTTTCCTTATTTGTGGATATGTATCATGTTTATCTTATTTTTTTAGTATATCCTTGCTTTGCATCCATGTTTTATGCATCTTGATTCGGCTAATTTTGCATTTATGGATTTAATCAATTCTTATGTGATTATGTGCGCTACCTTTTGTTCTTCAGATGATTCACATATCATATCTTAGAAGCCGAATCTTTAGTTGCATCTCATGTGTGAATTGCATTAGGATTTTGTATATAAGATCATGCATTATTGCTAACTTTGTTTTGTAGCTGTTCACAGGACGTCGGTAAATATGTAAGTTTTTATACTTTAGTATCCCACTTGTGTGTATCTTTCGTACTATGTTTAGCATCCTACCATGAGACTATTTGTTTATTTGATATAACTGTATGAATGCTAGTGGATGGAGGTTGTGTTGCTTAATTTGGAATAGTGTTGATTTTCATGTTTGTAAACTAAATTTATTTGGGTTGTACATTTTCAAAACTACATGAAATCAAATTATTTCAAAATAAATGACATAGTCTATACTTGTATGCTTCACATAGTAATTTTTAGGATTTATTAAATAATCGAAATATGAACATATAAAGTAAATAAAATTCATATCATGGTTTAGTAAAGGCCGATCTTTTGATCGGGTGAGAGGGGTGCTCAATTGATGACCTTCCCCTCTCATACTTAAGGTTCCAAACCGAGACAACTTTGGTTATAACGAATAGTAGCCTTGGCAAGAGTCATGGGTTTCCTAATTTCCCAAAATATTAAGTGGCGACTCTGAGATCTGATGACGTAGTCCATTTCTGGCAAAAAGTTTTACAATAAAATAGATTTTCTAAAAATTGCCAAATTTGGACTTTCATCTATGTTTCACATTGCACTATTGAGACTAGATCAAAGAGATCGAGAGTCTGAACTATTTAACGTGCACGGGTACCCCCCGGGCATGTTACAGTTTCTGGCGACTCTGCTAGGGATTTTATGAAACCTTGACTCAAACTCCATGATATGACTTTTATTTTCAATTATATGTTCATTGCATTGCATGCATTGGTGTACTTCAAGTCCCTGCGTTGCCCAAATACTGGTGGGAGCACAAGCAAGCTTTTTGTGACACTACACTTATCTTTACAATACTTTAGAGGCCTTGTGTTGTAACCTTTTGAGATCTGTCAAAAAGGTAGCTCTATTATCTAGCTCTGCTATCTAAGGTTCTCAGACTCCGAAGAGAGGCTATATTGACTCTTCTGATTTCCTAGAATCTTTATTAGTTATGACCCAAAGGACTCTTTGGTAACGTCACCTTGACTTCAACCCCTAGAGTACAACTAACCTTGTACATATTGTGAGCTCTAGTACCTTCCAATAATAGGACAGAATGCTCTCTCATTTCTAGGTTGTATGATGCCGTTTGTTTGAATAGTGAAACCCTAGATCATTTCGAAGCTAGGATAGGGTAACCCTAGCCCTCATAGGGGTGTATGTTCTCTTTCCTATTATGTGTTATGTTCAATGTATGGGGATTCTCAGATTCAGATAAGTGGTTCAGTCATTTCAGTTTGTTGAGTTCAGTTTTTCAGCATGAGTTAACAATAATCAGTTGAGACGAGATGCTAATGAAATTCTGATTGGGGGTCCCGTTTTGTTTCAGCAAGGTAGTTGTAGCACAATAGCTTCAAAATGGCCTGATATCCCTCAAGTTCTGTGGATTCGCGCTGGTGGACTCTATAAGATCTCAGATTTAGTTGAGGGACAGCCAGTGTTAGTTTCTTTGCCATCGGTTACACAAAAGAGAAGAACGAAAGCCTCATCAACTGTCCAGAATACCCCTTCTTTACCTACTGGATCATCATCACTCAACTCACCAGAATTAGTGATGGCTCAAATTCTAGAAAAATTAGCAGACATACTATTGGCCCTTCAACGGTGCATGGATACCATTACCACTACTGTTGCTGCCTAAGGCACTACTCTTGCCGCTCAAGGTAATACTTTTACTGAACTGCAATGCCTATTTGGGGCGTCCATTACTCAACCACCTCGGTGACTCATCTAGTTCCACCACCACCTCCACTTCCACCTCCACCAGCTGACGAGTTTCCCGAACTTAACTCACCAGAAGATCTCAGGGTTCCTATACAAACTTTAAAAGGATCATTTCCCCTTCCACAGCTAGTGAGAGAGCTCATTCTCTCTGAGGCACCTGAGTCTGACCCAACTACGTTGAAGCTGTCCAAGTTGAAAAAACTTTTCAAAAGGTCACAAGGAGTTAATTCTAGACATCGAAGACGGGTACACTGAGACAGCGGTGAAGTTGCTAGAATGGTTCAAAATGCCACACATTTGTAGGTTTGATGGCTTTAGCGACCCAATGGTGCACATTCGCTTGTTATCTAATGTCTTAAAGCCTATAGGTTTGACTCATCCACAAAAGCGCTCTTTATTCGGACTAACTTTGTCAGGAGTGGCTACCATCTGGTATGCAAGTTAAAGGACTCGGTAAAACAAAGTTGGGAAGAGTTAGCCGAGGCCTTTATCATCTAGTATGCTTATAACACCCAGATTGAAGTGACTACTCGGGAATTAAAGGCCACCCGTCAAGAGCCCAATAAAAGTTTCGTGGCCTTCATCACCAAACGGAGGGTAAAAGCAGCAAGGATGACAAACAGACCACTCGAAAAAGACCAAATCCGTATGATCGTCAGAAATCTGCATGGAAAAATGTTACAAAAAATGATAGTCTTCTAGCTCTTCACTTTTAAAGACTTACAAGAAATAAGGATCCAGATAGAGAATGCCATCAAACAGGAAATCATTGGGGATGATAAGGAACCTGTTCAGAAGCCTTTTGGTTGCAGTTCCAATGCTACTACTGGTATTAGTACAGTTGTAAGACCTTCTGAGGTCAATTCAGTCACTACCACCATCACCAAAATAGCCAAGCCATTTGCCAATGCCAGTCCACAAACAAACAACTCAACCCGAACCACGGCCAAAACCTTGAACCCTTTTTACATGTCTCCGGCCAAAGCTGTGAAAATCTTGACAGAAAGAGAGTATCTCAAGCCTCTGGACCCCCGACCTCTTCCCGATCCTCTCCGAGCCAAACACGACCCTACCAAATACTATGCCTTTTATCAACAACCCGGACATGACACTGACCTTGTTTTCGCTTTCGCCATGAGATCCAAGACCTTATTGACAATAAGATCATAACTCTCCCACAACCACTAAAACCCAACGTCATTACTAATCCGTTGCCACCCCATGACAAAAATTAACCACTTCTTCGCCTTAACCATATCTATACACTTCCACCCACCTTTAACCCTAGTATATACATCACACCTGTCCATCTACTCAAATTCGAGGTATGCATTCCAGAGAGCATTGATTTATATATGATGGATGCACCTTTAACCCAACCAAAGCCAAAACAAACCATAGTGGTGGTGGTATTGCAAACTGAGGAAGAAAAGACCGTATCAAGATACGGACCCAAAGAAGACATAACCAAAGTACCCGTGATTGAGACTGGAAAACTGCCGAAAGAATGATATGAGCCCGGCAAATACATAGTACCTATTGGCTAGTTGAAACCGAAAGTTATCCTGTTCGACTCATGTACCATCAATGTCATTAGAGAATATATGCTTGAACAGAGATTAGATGACTTGGCTAATCTAAAAGAAGACTTAGACAATCTCAAATTCTTTGAGGAATTGGACTTGGGAAATGTGTAGATCGGTTGGTGGGAACTAAGAAATTCCAATGCTACTCACAGTTGAGCAAGCGATGATGAAGGACCTGATGGAGAAACTAAAGAAAAAGATGATGGACCAAAAACTGACACCGGAAAGTTTGAAAACAATGGCAACGAATGGGGTTCCAAGAGAGAAGAAGAATCAGAAAGTCCGCCAAAATATAACGTGGGGATGATTCATGTAGAGCCTAACAATTGCCTTTCTGTTAACGAAGGAGAATGGTGGGATGATAGTGATCTACAACTTGCCCACACTGATAATGAATGGAGTAATACTTTGCCTGATGAGACTTGGTTTTCCGAGGAAATTGATCACCTAACTAGGAGTGGGCGTTACTTTAAACCTCCATAACTAGACCAAGGCGAGTCCTCGGGCAAGGATACAGACATTGATAAAGAGAAAGAAGCAGAAGAAGACCTAGTTTTAAAACAGCTAAAAAAGATCCAAGCAAACATCTCCATATGGGGACTTCTCATGGCTTCCCGAGAACACCGACAAGCAATGTTGTCAATCTTAAACAAGGCCAAGCTATCCATTGAGACAACGCCGAATCAGTTAGTATCATCATACCTAGAGACACGACCCCTATGTTATCTTTTACAGACAAAGAGTTAACACCTGAGAGGGTTGACCACAACAAGCCTTTGTACGTGGCCTTGGAGTGTAGAAAGAAGTGGATTCCTGTAGTTTTGGTTGATACCGGTTCAACCATTAATGTGTGCCTAGTAAGGACTGCTTATGCGATCGGGTTAAAGCCGGCTGACTTCATGCCAACAAGCTAAGTTATTCGGGCATATGACAACATCAGTAGGAATGTTATGAGGACTTTCAAGGTCCAAATATTAGTTAGTCCCTCTGAGCATGAGGCAGAATTCCATGTCATGGATGTTCCAACAACTTTCAACCTATTGTTGGGCAGGCCTTGGTTACATAAGATGACAGCAGGCTCTTCAACCGTACGCCAGTTGGTGAAGTACCCACACAATGGAGAGATTGCCGTAGTTTTTGGCAATTCTACGATCCACCCTTCTCCAAAAGTCACAACGCTAGTATTGGAAATACAACTTAGGAGGGAAGATGTTTTTCTCTCGGGTTTTACCTTGGTAGAAGCACGGCTAGTGCAGACAATCATAGCAGAAGGGGAGGGTACACATCTAAGTGCTCAGTCAGTCTACATGATGAACAAGCTAGGATACATCTCAGGATCTAGATTGGAAAGGAGTGGCCGACAAGGCACCACAGAGATAACTAAAGTAATCTACAACTCACATGTATTTGGGTTGGGATATGAACCAACATTAGAAGACTGAGAGAAGAAATTGAAGGAAATAAAAGAGAGAATCAATGCAAAGAAGATGAGAAAGAAGTATGAGCTGGTTTATAGGCCAATCCATGGGACCTTGAACGGATACTTTGTCCGCCAAGGAGAAGACTTCCCTTTCTGTGATTTTCTTAACCCCTGTTGTCACGACCCAACCGCCCCTATAGGTTTAGCATTGTAACCGACCAGTAATCCTTGGATTACCAAAGGCCTCTGAACAGAATAACATATAGTTAGGGGTTGCGAAAGCAAATATACAAAACATATGTAGTCTATTGAGCTGTGAAGACATACATGGGACAGATAATTTAAAACTTTTATAAACTAGCGAGTGGCGTCAAAAGATACAGTATTTACATATCACTTTATGAACATATTATCAAAAATCTTGCCCATAATTCAAAAGAAACAAAGTCTAGTACATTCACAAAAACAGCCACTAAACTTGACTTAACCCGGAACCTCCTCGGGAGGCACAAAGGTTGGCTGACAAAAACTAAGATGCCATGTCCTCAACTCTGAGCCTGATCACGTGCCTAATCATCTACATACATAATATAAATAATGAGCGTAAGCCCAGTGAATAATAACAGAGTAAGGGGTTTTAATGAATGATGTCCATACCAGATTCGGAAATCATAATTCAGATTCATAAACAGATTCATATTTTTGTTCAAATCATATACAGAAATCAGAGTTCATGCTTAATCATACGTGGTACATCCATTAGCGCTAACAGAGCATATACAGAACAGATACAAAACATATGGTGGTTATGAGTAACCAGTTCCATAAAGGAACCTCCGGATCTGGGTAACAGATGACAGATATGCTGAGCTCTATGATGGAGCCTCCGGTACGGGTAACATAAAGCAGACATAATAAGTTTCATAATGGAACCTCCAATACCGGGTAACAGCTAACAGATATCACATGATGCTAAGGATGCCACGAATACATTGTCAGAAATTGGACAACCATTCATTGTACAGAACATAGCATTTCAGAAAACTGATCTTATTTCATCATACAGAAAATAAATAAAGTTGAACATACCTTTACTAAGTTATTACTCATAGATGGCTTCGGGTGCAGACAGACAGAGCAAACTAATCAAATGGTTTATGACACGTGACCTACATCAACACATAACAAATACACATTTGAAACACACGTTGGAATATATTTAATTCATTACGTTCCGTTCTTAGTGTGTTTCTACATTTTACCCTCATTACTATGTTTTAATTTTGGCTTAGGAATGCCTAGGATGCAATGAGGATGCTAAAATGCATTGGAAAACACTTAGTCAAATTTCTGAAAACAAAGACCCCGCTTGAGTGTAGCTTTCCCCGCTTGAGCGGACATGCAATGTGTGAGGAGATGCTCGAGCGCAACTTTCTAGGCTTGAGCATTCTGCACATTTTTAAAAGTACTGGTTATGCGATTTTCACGCTCAATGGTCACTCGAGCGTGAGACTTATGTCCCCGTTGGAACGCAACTCTTGACGCTCGAGCGATCTACAAAAACATAAAACTTTTGGGAGCATGTATTTCACGCTCGAGCGAACTTCTGGTAGCTCGAGTGGAGATGCAAAAACAAAGGTGGTCGCTCGAGCGCAGAATCTCACGCTCGAGCGGAAGTGCTGAATCTGGAATTTCCAGATTGCACCCCCAAGCTCCAAACTCAAATTCCACACCTCAAAACTCATTTTCTTGGTCCAAAATTCTAGAAAATATCTAAGAACTTGTAAAACATCATGGGTTGAAGTTCATTTCATGAAATCAAGGCCCAAAAGTAAGTCAATTGTGCAAAAATTCAACTTGAAATGTAAGAACATGCTATACATATGACATATATGTATTCATTTGAACTCATAGCTTCCAAAACATGATCAATTTTGTGAGGTTTTGTTTTATTTTATTGCAAAATTTCCTCCTCTCTCTCATTTGGTTTGTAATAATTTATTCAAAATGTTGTAATAATTTCCGCCTTTCTTCTTTCTATCCCGTTCTTTTACTTGCTTTCCTTATTTGTGGATTTGCATCATATTTATTTTATTTTATTTTTTTAGTATATCCTTGCTTTGCATCCATGTTTTATGCATTTTGATTTAGCTAATTTTGCATTTGTGGATTTAATTAATTCCTATGTGATTATGTGCGCTATCTCATGTTCTTGAGATGATTCACATGTCATATCTTAAAAGCCGAATCTTTAGTTGCATCTTATGTGTGAATTGTATTAGGATTTTGTATATAAGATCATACATTTTTGCTAACTTTATTTTGTAGCTGTTCGCGGGACGTCGGTAAATATGTAAGTTTTTATGCTTTAACATCCCTCATGTGTGTGTCTTTCTTACTATGTTTAGTATCCTACCATGAGTCTATTTGCTTATTTGATATAACTGTATGAATGCCGGTGAATGGCGGTTGTGTCGCTAATGTTGATTTTCATGTTTGTAAACTCAATTTATTTAGGTTGTACATCTTCAAAACTGTTTTAAAACTACATGAAATCAAATTATTCCAAAATAAATGACATAATCTATACTTGTATGATTCACATAGTAATTTTTAGTATTTATTAAATAATCAAAATATGAACATATAAAGTAAATAAAATTCATATCATGGTCTAGTAAAGGCCGATCTTTTGATGGAGTAAGGGGGGTGCTCAATTGATGACCTTCTCCTCTCATACATGGGTTTCCTAATTTTCCAAAATATTAGGTGGCGACTCTGAGATCTGATGACACAGTCCATTTTTGACAAAAGGTTTTACAATAAAATAGATTTTCTAAAAGTTGCCAAATTTGGACTCTCATCTATGTTTCAAATTGCACTATTGAGACTATATCAAAGAGACCGACGGTCCGAACTGTTTAACGCGCACAGGTACCACCTGGGCATGTTACACCCTGACCAATGATTAGCTTATAATCCTTGATTAAGAATGTTTAACAAGTAATTAAGATGAAATCTTAAGTAAATTGCAGTGCCATATGTTATTTGTGTTTATATCTATTTGTTGTAGAAATATCTATCGGTAATTTTGCTTGAATCTGTGAATTGAAGGCCTTATCGGCATTTGAACATGAAATTGACTACGTTTGTGAGTTATTCAGAATTTTTACAATTTTCTGGTAAGTTTAATTAGAATTTGATTTGGAATCAAATAATTAGAATAAATTAATTAGAACTAATCACACTTAAATCCTAACAAAGCCTACATAAGGCTAATTGTTGGCTCTACATTTCTAAACTCATCCTTACACACTTCCAATTCATCATTTTGAGCTCTAAACCGTAAGAGAGAGAGAGAGAGAGAGAGAGAGAGAGAGAGATAGAATTGAGATCAAGTAAGAGAATTAAAGGAAATTTGGAGGATTTAGCTTGGGGATTCAAAGTAGTGATCCTCTAGACTCTAATTGAAGAATTGAGGTAAGAATTCAACCCATAAGCTAAGTGTATGAGTCAATAAGAGTATGAATTCAAGTGAGTTAGGTGGTTTAATACAAGAATGAAGGCTAGGATTGAAGAATTTAAGCTCAACACATGCATGCATACATATCTCATTTCATTTTGAAGTTATTTTCAAAGAATTTTCACATGCATGTTTTTATCTTGGTTATGTTTCAAGAATTCAACATGTTTTTGGGTTAAACATCTCAATTGATCATGTTTTGGAAGGAAAGAACTTGTCTCAATTCATACATGTTCTAAATATTGCATTTCAAGTTGAGTTTTGGATAATTGACTTGCTTTTAGGCTTTGATTTTGCGAAATGATCTTTAATTCATGAGGTTTTACAAGTTTACAAATGTTTTCTCAAGTTTTGGCCCGAAAGAATGTGTTTTTATGTATTCGAATTGAGTTTTGAAGCTTGGAGAGCAATTTGGAAATTCTAGAATTCGGATCGCTCAAGTGACGGTTTTTAAGCTCCTAGTAGTTTTACAGAGTTTGGGGGGTGGCTCGAGCGACATAAGTTGCGCTTGAACGACCACCTTTTGTCTTCAGTCTTGGCTCAAGTGACCAAAAGTTGGCTCGAGCGTGAAAATCAAGCATCCAGTACTTTTACAACTTTGTAGACTGCTCGAGTGACAAAAACTTCACTTGAGCGAACTGCCATGTTTTTAGAAATTTGGCTAAGTGTTCCAAAGTACATTTTTGCACCTTCATTGCATCTAAGGCATTTCTAGGCCATGATTACGTCATAATAATGAGGATAAGAGTTAGAAACACATGCTAAGAAAAAAGAATGATAAGTTAAACACCTTTGGGATGTGTGTTCAGTGTGTATCTGTCACGTGTTTGTATAGGTCACATGTTATCGCCACTTGATCAATCTGTTCAGTCCGAGTGCTCTGTTCTACTATTGGAGCTATCTGTGAGTAACAACTCTATAAAGCTATGTTTGATTAGAAGTATTTTCTAACTAAAATGATATGATCTGTTTTCTGAAATGCTATTTTGTAAACCATGAATGAATATCCAAATTTCTGTAACGTAATGTGGCATTCGCCCAGGGGTAACAATACTGAGGTCTAAGTTCACGTGGCCCTCGCCCGAGAGTAACAATACCGCGGCCTGTGTTCATGTGGCCCTCGCCTGGGGTTAACAATACCATGGTGAGGCTAGCTTAGAAAAATCTTTCACAAATCGACGATAATACCCAGCTAACCCCAAGAAACTACGGATCTTAGAAGCATTCTTAGGTTGTTCCCAATCTTGCACTACCTCTATCTTAGATGAATCTACAGTCACCCCTTCCCCGGATACTATGTGGCCTAAGAACTTAACTTCTTTCAATCAGAATTCACACTTCCCAAACTTAGCATACAGTTTGTAGACCCTAAGTAACTCAAGTACTACCCGCAAGTATTCCTCGTGCTCCTCCTTAGAGGGTGAGTAAATCAAGATGTTGTCCACAAAGACGACCACAAAATGGTTTAAGAACTCACGGAAGATCTGATTAATCAAATCCATGAACACAGCTAGTGCATTGGTTAGCCTAAAGGGCATCACTAAAAACTCATAATGGTCGTACCGCGTATGGAATGCCGTCTTCGGGATGTCCTCCTCCCTCACTCTCAACTGGTAATAACCCGATATCAGATCTATCTTAAAAAAGTAACAAGATCCTTTCAACTGATCGAACAAATCATCTATATGAGGCATTGGGTACTTGTTCTTAACAGTTACTCGGTTCAACTTCTGGTAATCAATACAAAGTCGCAACGCACCATCTTTCTTTTTGGCAAAAAGAGTCAGTGCTCCCCAAAGTGAAGTATTAGGGCAAATAAAACCCTTATCTAATGGTGTAATTTTGGCCCAGCCGGGCCCATGTCAGGCCTTGCGAGATCCCGCCAAAAAATCGGGCCGGTTCATGGGCCAGAAAACTAGGCCCAAGCCCAGAGGTATTCGGGCTTTGGGCAGGCCAATGGGCCGGGCCCTTGGGCTTGGGCTCGTGCTTTAGGGGGGCCTAAATAAATTTTTTTTTTATTTTTTCCACCAAAATTTTATTATTTTCCATTAAAAATAACACTAGGCATCGGGTGGGCCGGGCGGGTCGGGCCTCGACCGGGCCAATGGGCCGTGCTGGGCTTCAAAACGATGGCCCAAGCCCTCGAACCGGGTTTGGGCTCGGGCCTTAACGGGCCGGGCCCACCTCAGGCCGCCCGCGGGCCAAAATTACACCCCTACCCTTATCCAACAATTCTTGGAGTTAAATCTTCAACTCACTCAACTTGGCAGGTGCAAATCTATATGGTGCCATAGAAATCAGTGTCGTGCCAGGCACTAAGTCGATAGAGAACTCGATCTCTCGATGAGGTGGTAAATTGGTAAGATCCTCTGAAAAAACATCCGGGTATTTACAAACTATCCTTGGCAACTCAACTCGGACTTCATCACACTCAATACTCAAGAAGTTAGCAAGAAGGTAACTAAGCACACTCCGCCCATGCGGATCATACACCGTTGATAAGACTCTATCAACCCGGTTTCCTAAGAAATAAAAGCAATCACCGCTCAAAGTACATACAGTAACCCTTTGACGGTAGCAATCTATAACAGCCCGATATGATGACAACCAATCCATACCCAGTATAACGTCAAAATTAAACATATTAATCAACACAAATGCAAAAGGAAGTCGGCGACCGACAACCTCTATGTCACAACCTCGACACCCCTGCTTCAAAACAACCTCACTACCAATAAGTGATTCTATACAGATAGGAGATGCTAACTGAGCCAATTCTAACCCCAAAATCGATGCAAATGCAAACGATATAAATGAATGGATGCACATGCATCAATCAACACATTAGCAATTGAATTGCAAAACAAGAAGGTACATTTCACTACCGAAGGCACTGGTACTAAATCTAGAGTGGTAACAGCATACACACGCCTTGAAGATCTTTGCTCAACCTACTCACCCCTCGAAGCATAAGCCTGATGCACTGACTGAGCTGAAGAGGCTCCCTGATTGGCCCTTAAGGTTTATGCTGACTATGCCGACTGGTGGCTCTGTGTTTGTCTCGAACCAGACGCACCGAGTGTGCCACCCAACTGCGGGCAAAATCTCTTCATATGCCCTGCCTGCCCACACTAATAACAAGTGAGCAGCTGCCCTCTTCCTTGACTCTGGCTCTGAAAACGAATTGAAGCCGATGTAGACAGTTACCCTTCTCCTCTCTGCGAGCAAGTTGGAGACTTGTGGCCTAACTGGCCACACTTGTGACAAGTGAAATCTCCCTGACCACCTCTCCCAGAACCCGAACTCGGCACTGGAAAAGTGGACCTCGACTGAGCTCCCTAGGACTGCTGTGGGGTAGGACTCATCTGTCTCTTGTTATCCCCCTAAACATCCTGACTCCTCCTAGAGCCCCTCATCATCTCTTCCTCCATCTACATCATGGTCTCAAGGTGAGCCGCCGACTCTATAAGTTGCCCGTAATCTCTAATCATCGAACCAGCTATCTTGAAAAGGAGCCCTGTCCTTAACCTTTTCTCAAATTCCAAGCAACGACGCTCCTCTGTCGTCACCAACTTTGGTGCAAACCTAGAGAGGCTAGTAAAGGCTGCCTCAAACTCAGCCACCAATGTGTTCAACTGCTTGAGCTGAGAAAATTGATCCCTCAACTTCTTCCTAACTATGAGAGGCAAAAACTTGTCTTGGAAGGTGTTGACAAAGGCTTCCCAAGTCATCCCAATGCGCCTACACAGATACTTTCACCACTAACCCGCATCTCCCTTCAGTTGGAAGTATGCCAGGGTCACTTTCAGCCCGTCGTCTTCGATGCTAAGCATCTCAAATGTCTTCACTATCTGTTCTAGCTACTCATCTGCTTTCAGTGGCTCCTTGGGATCACCCACAAACTCATCCGGATTTAACCGGAAAAACTCTCGCTTCATAAAAGATGGCCCTGCCTCAGCTACTTGGGCTTGGACTTGATTCTCAGCCTTGAGAATGTCTATAGATTCCCTCAAAGCTCCGACCATTTTGCGCGCTAAGGCGCCCTTGGCTTGTTGACCAACTAGTTCGGCTACATTGGCCTGACCAACCCCTTCTTCCTGTGCCGGAATATCATCCGGTATAGGCACCTCATGCCTTCTAGGCCTACCATGCCTATCACCACCACGTTCACGTCCTGACATCCGAATAAAGGTAACAGAAAAGATTAGCACATTTACAAATATGTCGAAGCTAACTCACTCACGTCATAATGCGATGGACAACAATAATTCACTCCACATAAACATATAGTCACATCAACACATACGAATTTCATTCCCGGATGATGATCGTCCTACGACGTTGCCAGAGTTCCAATTAGAAACGGTATTGATCAGTGCCTTTCTAATAGGACTCCTAGAAACCCATGGACTTGACCAAAATTCTAGAAATTAAATTCCATACTTATATAATTACATAAACATGTTATCACATAACATTACAAACATAAAAACATCTTTGTCAAGCGAGACAAACCCATTGTGGTACTAACCACTTCCCACGTACCCCAAGTATTCAAACTCGGTACGCTCTAATACTAAGTTGTAACGCCCCCAAAATAATTACAATAATTCATCTGCAAATGACCAATAGAAGATGACACAAACAAAGTAATAAACTTTCATTAATCAGAGTTAATTTACAAAACTGACACATGCATATATATTCATAAGCTCTATCCTGAATCTATAGCATGTGATACCAATTTAATGATCAACAAAATAAATGCCCTACAAGCTTACATCTTTCCAAGACTATGCTTAGTTACAACAAAAGAGAGTGTCTTAAGCTCCATACATATAAAGCCCTAGACTTGTACAAATATTAAATACAAGACAACAAAATAGAGCCTTCAGCTCCTAAGTCCTCCTGAGCTAAGTCCTTGGAGGAGGCATGTCACCAACACCTGAAAATAGTTTCCCAAGTAGGGTGAGTCAGAGCCCAGTAACAACAATCTAACGCAATATGTGAATATTAACAAAGATATAAGTAGAATGCACATATTCAATGCCCAAATGACAAACCTTGTACAATTTTTTCCAAAACCATGTTATGTCAAACTTACATCTCAATCCATTTTATCCCGATTCATTAGTTATACCCACTTCATTCAATTAATCAAACAGAGGATACACCTCACAGGTCTCCAACTAACATAATTATCATACAAATACATTCACTTGCCATTTTACGAAAAAAATTTATGCTGGAATTGATACCCATGTATACGCGTGGTTTTCGGAACTTTCACCCTAGACACACAGGCCAACTTAGGCTAGGTTTGGCATTTCCTAAAAAAGACAAAAAGTCAAAAAGTCACTATCCTATTTAAGACACATCATCTTATTTAAGTCGCATCACCTCTTTATTATATCACTTCAAACCCAACCCATATTTCATAAATAGTCAAAAAGTGCACTTATTTAGAACATCCCAAACAACCCCTTTAATGGAGTCCATCCATTTTCTTCTCCCAAATACAGAGTACAACTCATTTCTCCTCCCAAACATCATACATATACAATGTATACACATCATAATCATATTCAATGATAACGGCTAAGAGATTAGTTTCAATTTGCCTAATCCTCATGCAATTTCTACCACAATCATGGCTATCCTTTACCGACAGATATTTCTAAACAGATATACAATCTTTACAACAGATAAATTATCCAACTTTCCATAGGTACGAGGTAATACATATCTAACTCCACGATTTATATAAACATCCATTCAATTTCATATTTCCAATACGAATTCCATATTTATACAAAATAATTATTTGTGACATTTTAAGGCAAAACTCCATTTTTCCTAACTTCATCCCAAACACCGAAATCAACCATTTTAACACAATACAAGCTCATATTTACTCTCATAACCATTTCCAATGCATTCATTCAAAACCCATCTTTTGATTTTAAACCAAAACCCTAGGTTTGTTCAAAATCACCTTAAATCCCAATATTTCTTACACATCAACAAATAACTAAGCTAAAACTCATAAAAGAGTGTATAAAGTCCCTACCTCGAAGTTAGAAGTCGAGCAAGCAAAGAGGAAGCTTCAAAGATGCTTAAACACAACTCTATTCAGATAGAGATGTAATCCTTGAGATGCTCTACCGTTTTAACAAAGGAAGTAGGGTGGAGAAACCAACGGATCTTGGTGAAAATATAGAGAGAATGTAGGTTTTAGAGAGAGAAGCTCTAGATCTAGGGTTTTGGAGAGCTTTAGAGAGAGGAATAGATAGAAACGTGATGTAAAATGTGGCTGTTAGAAACTGATATACACAGGCCACTCGAGTGCAAGAGTTGACGCTCGAGCGTCAGATAAAACAAATTATTCCGCTTGAGTACAAGAAGTGACGCTCGAGCACAGAATACACACATCCAGTAGTTTTACAGATAACAGACCAACGCTCGAGCGCAAGAATAGCCGCTCGAACTAAGCTTGCTCAAGCGCAGAAAGATCCGCTCGCGCGTAGAATACACTCTCTCAGTAGTTTTGCAGACCTGCAAAAATACTAAGAGTTCACAAAGCATGCTTGAGCGTAAGAAGTGTGGCTCGAGCGGAGGAGCAAAATTCTGAGCAACAAGAGTTTGGAAACTAAGTAACTAACTTGTCCCAAATGCAACCACAACAATCCAAAAGTCAAATTTAAGAAGATACAAGGGAAACAAGATATAAACAACAATATGAAACCATTAAACCCGAGTCCGGGATACAACAAGGGTCGGGTCAAAGCCGAAATTGCTATAACCTATATGGTCGTCGGCACCAACTATGGTCTTATTGACCACCTACTCTGCATGTGGGTCTTATGACCAATCTGATCTGTTAGCTAATGGATATACCACGTATGACTGTTTATGAAATCTATATAAGCATGTGAATCTGAATCTGTTATGAATCTAATGGGATATTATTCATAAATCCTTTACTTTGTTGTTATTCACTGGGCTCCAACTCACTATATTATTTATGTATATAGATGATCAGGTACGGGACCAGGCTTAAGTTGTTGCCTGGAGTTCTGTCTTGTCAAGCCAACCAATGTGCCTCCTGAGGAGGTTGCCAAGTGGTTCAAGTGATTAAGTTTTGTACACGAGCCATTTGTTTTTATCTTTCCCTTTTCTCCTGTTTGGACAAGACTTTTGTTTATCTATATATAAGGGTGACATAAGACAATGATATGTATATATGACGTCATTATTTATATGTGAATATAAATTCAAAATTTTTGTCTCATATATGTCTGTACGGCTCTATGAACATTGTATTTTAATAATTGTTTCTGCTAGCCCCTTTACTTTGTTTATCTGTTTCAGAGGCCTTCGGTAATCTTAGGATTACTGGCCGGTTAAGATACTAAACCTATAGTGGTGCGTTTGAGTCGTGACAATAAACTTGTTGAGCTCAAATGAATTTTAAACAAGATAAACTCAAACTATTCATGAAGAATTTGATTTGTTTACATCCTTACATGTAACCAAAGAAGATGATGCAATGGCCTATTGCATTGGCTTCACTTGGTTTAGAATTTATTATTATTATTATTATTATTATTATTATTATTTTGGAGGAATCTAGTTACCTCATTTACACATGATTTTATGTCACAGTGGTATATGCTCTCTAACTCTTATAGTGGATATTGCTAGTTTGATCCCCATATGAAACTTTGGGAGTGATCCCCTTTAAAGGTGAGTATGGTTCGGATTTAATTCAGTTTAGTAATAAATTAAAACTAATTTATCATTTATGGTTTCATTGAATTTGGAACCAAATCAATTCATAAAAATTTTAGAATCAATCCGGACCGAACAATTAAACCACGATTTGGTTCGATTTCAAACCACAAATTTTAAAAATATTATTATTATTCACAATATAATCATAAAATATTATTCACAACCTAATAATTATTTAAGCAATTACTTAAAATTAGTTTTATCACTATACAAAAATATACTTATAATAATATAGAGTTATAATATATATATATATTTGATACTAAAAAAAAATTAGTATTTACATTCGGTAACAAATTATATATAATCTAAATTGTTTGATTCGGTTCCAACTAAATTCGTAGCTATAAAATCACGGATCGAATCATGAAGTGCAGTTTGCCTATTTCAAAAATCAAAATCGAACCGTGCATTGAGAAAAGCAAACCATGCAATTTAGTCTAGATTGAACCGATTTATGATTTTTTTGATTTTTATGCTCCACCCTAATCCTCTGTCCATTTCTCTTAAATGTAAACTATAAGTTTCTTTTTTTGAAAGAAAAAAAAAATCGTCATTTTATTTATAAAAGTTTTTAAAAAATTGTACAATATTTATTGTATATATTGCATACACTGTACAAAAATAAATAAATAAATAAATAACGCATTAACTAATATTTTTTTGGGGTAAAATATAGAATTCCTTCATACTCAACTTAACGATTCTATAATGAACGTAGAATCTGGTCACAAAATTAAAAACATGATACACTTCCATAGATAATATATTTTATAATATTTATTAGTCGGATCCATATTTTTTTATTATTTTAATTATCAGTCTATATGCCTTTTGCATCTTGTTGTATGAAGTATGAACCATTTGTATATTCATAAACTTATTTTCTACTTTTTTTTTTGTTTTTATTTTTTGCATAGATAGTGGGTAATATATTAATAATTAAATTGCAATGTAGGTTAACATCTTTCCATAACTTATAAGTCTACATTTCTCCGTATATTATAACTTAAAACCTCACTTACCTTAACATTTAAATATCCTCTCCACGGATACTCGAGCAATTGCCCAGGGTCAATTTATTCTCTACTCAATTACTGAAATTTTTTACCAAAAACGTGTGAGTCCATATCCATACATTTGAATAAAAAAAATTAATCCTCACTAAGGTTAAGTTTAGCATCTCCTAAAAAAGTCAAAAAGTTAAAAAGTCACTATCTTATTTAAGTTATATCATATTGTTTAAGTCATATCACCTCTCTACCACATTACTTCAAACCCAACCCATATTTGATAAAAAATTAAAAAGTACACTTATTTAGAACATTCCAAACAATCGTTAAATGCCGAAGTTGTTTTGTGAAATTTAGATGAGCTTCAACAAGGATTGATGAAGCTGGGCCGGGTTTGGATTGAATCATGGTACACATCAAGAAGAAGGTTTAATGGATTGGCCCAACATCACTCTGAACTTAATATCCTCAACTGGCCCAACAAGAAATGAGGGAAAGCCCCCAAATTATTTATTTTTGGGCTGGATTCGCAGATCCGTGTCCCAATGGACCACGATTCTCTACAATAATCGCCCTCGCAATAATTTTTACAACGGTAGTTTAAGAAGTGTTTAAAATGATTGGTTTAAAAATGGTTCGATTCATTTTGACTCAACTTGACAGAAGGTCTAAACACTGATTAGAAAGAGAGTCAAACGCCCAAGAACAAGTAGGTAAACTTTAGTAAAAATTTCTTTCTCTAGAAAATGACTATTACTGAAATTGCGAACAACAGCTAGAATTTGGTTACTCAACGGAAGAGGAGGACGCAAGAAGAAAATCAAAAGCACTATACTCTCAAGGGATGAGCAAATGGATGATCCTCTTCAGGGAAAAGAGGAAAAGGCGATTGATAATCCTGACCAATCTTGTCTTGAGGCTCTAATGGAAGACAACAATCAGGATCAAAATGAAGAGGCCAATTCAGAAAAAATTGATAGAAGCTGATCATTCAAACAAGTACTTTTAGATCCCGATTTAATGAGAATGGGAACGAGAAGAACTTCGATGGAAAAATGTTTGATCGTGCAATTATTAGGTAAAACCATTGGTTATGAACTATTCATGAAAAAAATGACACGAATCAAGGGCTTGCAAGCATATTTTGAAGCTCTTGATATTGGTAACGATTTTTCCATTGTGAAATTTGAGATGATGGAGGACTACACAAGGGTCTTCACAGGTGGACCATGGATTGCAATGAATCATTATGTTACAGTAAGAAAGTGGCAACAAGACTTCAAATCTGATGAGGCTAAGGAAGACGTGAATTATAAATATACTCTTTAATTTAACGAATTGCTCTTTGTTATTTTAAAAATTATAAATGTCTCCTTATTAAAATTTTTAATTTAACAGAATTGATAGAAAAAATAAAATTTCTAACTACTCTCATGATCTTTTGCACACTAATTACACTAGTTAACTTACACTCTAAATACACCAGTTAACTTCTCAAACTTCAATCTTGTTTTAATATGATCCTTTCATCATCATGTTTAAAATTTGAGTTAAATTGTAATTCTTGTAATTTTCCCCCCTCAAATGTCCCTAAACACATGCTCAAATGATGACAACATTACATTAATAATGTTTTTTTTTTTAATTTCAATGAATTTTCAAATGTACAAATGTACATCTAGTATTGTTTAAAGACACATGCTCAACTGTTGACAACATTACATTAATAATGATTTTTTTATTTATTTATAAATTGCAATTAATTTTCAAATATACAAATGTACATCTAGTATTGTCTAAAGATATGGTAAATGTGTGTATATATATATCATTATTAAATTATAAAGGAAGCATGGAAAGCATGGTTAGTTAAGAAATTTAAGGTCTTTGGTTTTGAACCATGAATAATAAATGAAATTTGCAATCTTGTACATAATCTCAAAATTTCATCACATTTTCTTATCTTATCTAAGTCAGCAATGAAATTTACATTAATAAATAAATACGTATAGAACCCATTAACAATATGCGGTGAGATATAAAATTCCGCATATCAATTTTTTTATGATTTTTTTTTGGGTGTAGAATCTTTGAGTTATTTTATGATTGTTTGGTACATGCACTCACACTAAACAATGTAATGAAGAAAAATGCTTATAACAAATCTTAAAAATCTTCAACCTTGAACAACTTGATAAATTAAATACTGATTTACATAATTCATAACTCTTAACAAGAACCTTAAAAAAGAACAAAGTTGATATAAGAAATAAAGTAAATAGATGAGAGAGTTAGAATCTAAAATGAGTTCATCACAAAACAAAGTGATGTCTACAACTTGAGATCAAGCTGTTCCTCATGCTTGGAAGATGAAGAAGTCGATGGACCGCCATGTACTTGGTATGGTGCTCTAGCAGTGGCCCTGAACAAAACAAAACAAAATAAAACAAAAGCAAAATTTTAGATTATTTGAATACAAATGCATTGAAATTTTGTTTTTTCAAAGCAAATTTAAACTGTTTCTCATTTCATAATTCTTTCATAAACCCCTACCTGTCTTTTCTCTTCTCAAAGAACCGGTGAAGCGATGCCCTTCTTGCTATTGGCACTGGCAGATCTGAAACACAAACCAAAAAAAAAAAATGATTAATATTCAAGTACTTTTCAGAGATATTTCATTGTTTTCTTGTAACAAATCTTTAAATGACAAAGCAATTACCGGAATGAGTAGCTTTAGTTTGTGATTGAAGATGGTTTTGAGTTAGCGAGCCTGAGGCTGCAGAAACACCTGACTTGATCTGATTTTCTGTTCCGGGGGCTGGAATAGGATTGGGGGCTGGAACAGGATTGGTTTCGCTGCCAGCGAAAAGCATGAGATCCCCAGCTTTGTCAGCAGGAAAACTATCAAACACGAATACTTTTCCACCATAAAAGATCGTCATTGGGGCGGTTTTAGGCTCGGCTTCCATGGTGTTTGGTTTGCTGATAATAAAAAAATGAAGCAAAGAATTAGTTAGGTTGCTTATATGCTCATAAACAAGTACGTGCGCATGAGACTCGTGCTAATGTTTGAATTCTAAATTTAAAAAAAAATGAAAAGGAAATGGGAAGTATAATTAGTTATGAAAATGATGTGCAAGTCCGAATTCAATGATTTTAATCATGAGCCATCCATATAAGTCTTTGGCTTGAAATTCAGACTTAGAAGCAGTACCCAAATAATTATACACATTGATTTTGTTATACATAACTAAACAAAACATAATGATTTCATTTTCAATTTTCTATATGCTTGCTTCATTATGTAAATCTAAGATCCAAACACAGAAATAAGAATGTATATTTATTAAAATTAGATTCGATGAGAGCATAGGACTTGAGAAAGGAAACAAACCTGGAAATAGGTTTATTTGGGAGATCAGCATGCTGAGGAAAGAGATCCATAAGTCCATGTTGTGCCCATGACCCGACCGGTTTTTCCACCTTCGGACCCATATTTCTTGTGGTTTCGGGTCTCCCTGAATCATTTGCCAAATCATGAATGCTTAAATTAGATTTCACAAACACAAGAGAAAGTTCAAAATTTAAAATATATATATATATAAACTAAAGTGGCAGAAAATAACTAGGATAGAAGACTCTGGCAGAGTTTTTTTTTAAAATATTTAAAAAAAAAAAAAACAATTTAGAGAATTGACTAATTTTTCAAATTATTTGAGAAACTAACCTACTTTTTAAAATCGCATTTTAAAAATACAATTTCAACATACGATTTTACCTTGACATCGCATATTGAAAATATAATTTATGATGACATGGATTTCACGAAGATATATTACATTTTTAACATGCGATTTCAATTTCAAAATCGTATTTTTAAAATATGATTTCAAAAAATAGGTTAGTTTCCTAAATAATTTAAAAGATGGGTCAATTCTCTAAATTATATTTTTTTTTAGAAAAAAAAAAAAAAAAAAAAACTCGACTTTGGCATGAGTTGCTGATAATGATTTACCTCCAAATCATAAAAAAGTTTTTGTACTCACCATTTTGTGGGGTCAATTGCCAAAATGGGCGAATCTATTATCAAACATCACCCATCTTGGCTCAGATGGGGAGCTTGTACCTAGTCCAATTTTTTTTTTTTTTAATGGATGGGTCTGGTTTGTGTGTGCCTGTGGTTTGTTCATTTTGGAAATTTAAACCATTTAATTTGTAGAACTTGACAAACACATCATATATATAAAAAATTAAATTTATAAGATGTATATAACTACTTGATTAGATTATATTTATCTTTAAAAATAAACAATAAATTTAATTTCAAAAATATATTTCATCTATTTTTTCAAACGATTTAAATCACTAAAAATAAAGTTTGAAATAAGCCAATAAAAATAAACCTTCTACTAATTTTTAGACTGGTGACAAGCTTGTTCCTAGCATAATTATCCAAATATGTTCTCATTTAACATGTCTTTCAACAGCATATAATCGAAACAAAAATAATGAAAATTAAAAAACAAACACCTGTTTTTATTTTCGTATGAAAATAATTTCCAAATTTTGAAAATATGTTTCCTAAAAAGTAGTTTGTTAAAAAAAATAAAAATAATTCAGCCAAAAAAATATCTTGTGTTAATAAAAGTTCAAAAAACAAACACCCATTATTTTTATTTTTGTGAAAACTGGGTTTTTAATGTTTCTTAAAAAGTAAAATTGTTTTCCAAAAAAAATCAAAAACAGTTCACCCCCAAAAAAATCACTCTTTTGTATTTCTTAAAATAAAAATTAAAAATTAAAAAAAAAAAAGCAGAAAATGAACTCGAGAACTTTTCATCAGAAAAGAAAAATACCTTTGGCGTCGATTTTTCCGGCGATTTCAAACCCTAGATCTCCAAGGCTCCTTCTTTCCTTGAGAAACTGACTCAATCGGTTACAAGTCAGCGCAAAATTTGATTTCTCCGGCGACTTGCCGGACCTCCGGTCATCGGAAAACACTTGAGAACTTGCCATTCTAAACTTGTTTTTTCACAGAATTGAACGATACGACTATGCAATCGATGAGTTTTTGATAATTCAAAAACTTACAACACTTTGAATAGAAATTGGTGTATATGGAAAACGGAGAGGTTTTTCTTCTTCTTCTTCAACACTTTGTTTTGCTTTTTATGTGTGTGTGGTTCTGATTTGTGAGGTGACTTTTTTTATATTATTTTGGTTTGAAAAATATTTATTGAATTAGAGCACGTGTTTATTGAGTGAGATAAAGTAAAGGAGAAGATATATATTCAAAACAGGAGGTGGATTTTAGGATTTCCCTCCTCTCCAGCAGTCCTCCCTCCAGCATTATCCAGCATTTTTAATAGGATGGTGACACGTGGCCGAGAAAAGATCTATTGGGCTAGAAGCTGCCACGCCACAAAGAGGGAAATAAGTTGAGAGGAGGGAAATCTGGAGGAGAGAGAGAGGATATGTGAGAGAGGCGAGGAGTGTAATCAATAGATAAACAAAGGCGGTTTGAATTTTTTTTTTTTTTGAAAATAAAAATTAATTTGATGAAAATAAATATTAAAAATATATTTTTAAATTTTTAAAAATTATTTCTACTAAAAAAATAAAATTATATAAAAATCTTTAAAGAATAATTAATTAATTATTTTTTAAAAGTTTAATTAATTATTTTTTTTTACTTTATAGATTCACTTAATATTGATATGCTTAAAGACTATAAAAATTTGTACAAAAATCTTCAAAGAATTTATACAGCAAAACACAAAAATGCACTAAATTTTTGTATTTTCTTATATTTGTGAACTTTTTAAATTTTTTTCATAAAAATTATACTTTTAAATGTATCTAGATTATATGTAACTAAAAATTAAAAAAAATGTGTAAATTATTTTAAAAATTCACTAAAAATAAAAAAATAAGAAAAATAAAAAACTTAATTTTTAGAAAAGTGTGTTAAACCAAACATTCATCTTTTTCTTTTTTTTTCACCAAACTATTTTTTTTTAAAAAAATTCTTCTAAAAATAGATTTTGATAACCAAACGAAACCTGGCTGAAAATAAATTTAGTATATAATTTAGTATATAATTTTAGTGATTATGTATATATATAAGTAGAATTTGTGTGGATATTGGCAAATAAAAATTGATTGTAAGTACTAATCATCTTATTCAAGCATTTTTTTTTAGTTATGTAAAAAAAGCCAATTTTAAATCTTCGTATTAGGCCTCGAGTATGTGAGGGCTAGCCCTACTAAATATTTTACATAATAATTCACATGAGTGTGAGATTCATGTGGATCTCATGTAGTGTGAGTTTCACAATCATGTGAATATTATATAAAATATTTAGTAATTATTTTGGATCTCTAGCATTTTCAGCCATGTTTCGTTTGGTTATCAAAATCTATTTTTATAAGAAATTTTTTTTTAAAAAAATAGTTTGGTGAAAAAAAAAAAAAAGATTAATGTTTGGTTTAACACACTTTTCTAAAAATTGAGTTTTTTTTATTTTTAGTGAATTTTTAAAATAATTTACACATTTTTTTTAATTTTTAGTTACATATAATCTAGATACATTTAAAAGTATAATTTTTATGAAAAAAATTTAAAAAGTTTACAAATATAAGAAAATACAAAAATTTAGTGCATTTTTGTGTTTTGCTGTATAAATTCTTTGAAGATTTTTGTACAAATTTTTATAGTCTTTAAGCATATCAATATTAAGTGAATCTATAAAGTAAAAAAAAAAATAATTAATTAAACTTTTTAAAAAATAATTAATTAATTATTCTTTAAAGATTTTTATATAATTTTATTTTTTTAGTAGAAATAATTTTTAAAAATTTAAAAATATATTTTTAATATTTATTTTCATCAAATTAATTTTTATTTTCAAAAAAAAAAAAATTCAAACCGCCTTTGTTTGGCCCCGTTTGGTGTAGCTGTTAAAACAGCTTATAGATTATAGCTTAACAGATTATAGATTATGACTTTAATCAGAAGTTGTTAATCTGTTTGGTGTAGCTGTTGGATTATAGATTTAAGTTGCTGAGTAGTGTTTGTTAAATAAGCTGTGAAATAGCTTTTTCAATTAATTTTTATTTTTTATTTGTCTACATTTCTCATAAAAAATAATAATAATAATCTATAGTCCATTTGAGTCTTTTTCTATTTTTAAAAAAATAAAAAATAAAAAAATTTAATAGTATAACCATAAATTAACATGTCCACAGCAGAAGCTGATAATCAGAAGCAAGGGGTGAGCAGCTTCTCAGAATCAGCTTTTTTGAGTTAAAATAAGCTGTTAGAATCAGAAGCTATTTGAAATAAGTTTAACCAAACAGTCCAAAATAACTTTTTCAAAGCTAAAAGCCATAAGTTGGCTCTGAAAAGCTGAAACAAACACCCCCTTTATCTATTGATTACACTCCTCGCCTCTCTCACATATCCTCTCTCTCTCCTCCAGATTTCCCTCCTCTCAACTTATTTCCCTCTTTGTGGCGTGGCAGCTTCTAGCCCAATAGATCTTTTCTTGGCCACGTGTCGCCATCCTATTAAAAATGCTGGATAGTGCTGGAGGGAGGACTGCTGGAGAGGAGGGAAATCCAGAATTTTAATGTGCATAACACATGTTTCAATTTTTCAAAGATGCTTTCTTTTTTTTTTACAATTTTACTAAAATACCCCCTACCCACTTTTGACTAGGTCTGCATCTTGGAGTGTTTTACCAAATCAACTAAAATAAAAAGTAGTTTGTTGAAAAGAGTCATTGATGAGAAGAGTCAATGAAATTATGTTGCTATGAAATTGAAAAATTATATTGCTATGAAATTGACTAGGGTTTGGATATTGATATGAAATTGATGAAATTATATCTTATTAAATTTTAAGTAAATTAATTATAGGATAAATTATCAATAGGTCTTAATAGTTAGACTTAATTCCCATCAAGTCCTATTAAAAATAAGTCTTGGTAAAATTGTCGCTAAAAATAATTTTTTTGTAACAATTTTTTATATATGTCGCTTAAAAATTGACAATTAGTGACTTTTTTTGTTATGATTTTTATAATTTATCGCTAAAACTTACAATAGTGACATTTTTTATGACAAATTTTTTTTATAGGACCTATTAGACAATAAGTTCACTTATTACACGTAAGTACCCCTAAATTATAAATATACTCTTTGTTTAAAATATAGATTTCTCTTTGTTATTTTAGAAACTACAATATTTTTTGTTAGAATTTTTTATTAAATAGAATTAATATGAAAAATAAAATTCCTAACTATTTTCTTATACAACAATAAATTTACTTAAATTATTAATTAAAATACATTTTTGATATCATTAAAAACCGTTAATTGATTTTATGATTTATTAATAAAAGAAGTTATTTGTTATGCAATTAGAAACTTGGAGGGATGAGATGTAATTTTCAGAATCACAAGAGACAATCTATATTTTAAGTAAATCTCAAGGGATATATTTATAATGTATCCTTAATTTTTTGAACAAGAAAAAAATAAATTTTATGTGATTTTATATAGGAGTGCTTTCAGATCTGAGTAATTCGCTAATATATTTATAGTGATGGGTTAATAATATTTATAATATAAGGGTAAACTACTAATAAGTCATAATAGTTAGACTTAATTCCTATAAGTCTTAATAAAATCATTGTTAAAAATAATTTTTTGTAATAATTTTTTATATATGTTGTTAAAAATTAATAATTAGTAACTTTTTTCTTACGATTTTTATAAATTGTCACTAAAACTTACAATTAATGTCATTTTTCTGTGACGAACTTTTCAAATTGTTAAAACTTATAATTAGTGATATTTTTTGTGACAATTTTCAAACTGTCGTTGAAAATTAATAATTAATAATTTTTTTAATTAGTATTTAATAAAAAAGTCATTAATTAATATATGACCTATTCGATAATAAATTTACCTATTAAGATTTAAACGTAAGTTCCCCATAATATAATAAAGATAATACTAGGTATTTTGATTTTAAATAAAAGGATCACAGGATTATAGGAAGTCGTTCATTCTATATAAATTTTTTATATATAAATTGCCTTTTATATTATTAATAAGGATTACCTTAATTTTAAGTAAAATTATTGTACGAACACACCACCATATATCAATGTATAATATCACGTGAATCGACAAACATGGCAAACTTTGAATTAGTTGTTTGCATGGCCATAGGGACCATGAATTTAGAACAAAATCATGAAATCAAAACATGATTTTAGCATTAATTTGTTTTGAAATCATGATTTTAAAATCTTGTTTTTGAGACATGATTTCAAAAATGACTTGGTTGTTAAAAAAAAAAAGTAGGTTTAGGATTTATTTTTTTGGAAAATTGCATATCAATGTATATTTTTCAAAATAATTTCAAACCAGTGGTAAACTTTATTAACTTTTATAATTACAATTATAATTTTTTCATAAATTTGTAAATATTTTGTGTACTTGCAATTGACTTGTAATTTTTCCTCTTTTTTTTTTCTTTTTTTTTTTTTTTTTCAACTAACGGGGGTTTGGAAAAAAATTCATGCAACTAGAGAGGAGGCTGTGATTATTTCTTTTCCCTCAATGTCATCATTTATAATTACTTGATTTAATTTTAAAAATTAAAATTTGGGACTCTTTCATAAATCCCTTTTCACCTACTTATATTCTATTTTGTAACAACCCCGATCCGTAATTAATTACTAATCCATGATTAAGGATGTTAATTAAGTGATTAAAATAATTATATGTTAATTGTGTATTTTTGCATGCTATTTGATTTTCTATCTGTTAATCATAGTAATATTTGTTGTGAAATCTGCTTTGATATGAAAATTAAAAGCCTCATCGGCATCCGAAACTAGAATTGGTTACATGAATATGTTATTTAGAATTTTTAGAATGTTATGACAAATTTTATTAAAAATTGATTCAATCTGATTAATTAAGTTGCGTTTGGCAAGCCTTATGTTTTAATTAATGTATTATGGCATCATAACTATATATATGAGCCCTTAAGCTCATTTGAGCTCATCTTTGCCTATTGTTGAGTGCAAAAATCTAGGATTGTATTCTAGAGAGAAAGTGAGTTCACTTTTAGAGAGAAAGTGTAGGAATTGAAAAGAAATTGAAGGCTTTGGCTTGAATTCTTCAAGATTGTACAAGTATCTAACTAATTGAAGACTTTAGGTAAGATTGCAACCTCTAGATTGTGCATCTAAGTCATTTAGCAAGAGATTTCTGCAAGATTATGAATTTAAATGCATAAAATAAGCCTAGAATGAAAGAAATGTTGCTAAGTCATACATGCATGTATGAATTTGTCAAGAACTCTCATGTTTGAGTATCTTTCATGCATTAGAGATGAAATTAAAAGGTAGAAGTCACATACATGCATAATTCATAAAGGTTTGAGGCTCAATTGCATGTGTTGGAAGTGGAAGGAAAGAATTTGAATGAATGTGAGGCATACATGCATGGAAATATGGAGTTTTGGCATGTTAAGTTTGATTTTGAGCATCTAAATTATTATGGTAAGTTATTTGGTACATGCATGTTAGAATCACCATGTTTCATCACTTGAATTCATGTTTTGAGAAGGAAATTGCTACATGTATGGGGCCTTGGAACTTGATTTGGCCAAACATCATGGATTTTGAAGATAAGAATTGCATGTTCTACATGCATGAAAGTTTTGGGTCTAATTTTGGTAAATTCATGAGTTTTGAGTAAAAAGAGTTTGTGAAAATCATATATTCATGTTTATGAATAAGTTTTCCAAGTTTATGAACAAGCCATGCACGAATTTGCATTTGGAAGCTCAAAACTTTGTTTTGGAAATCCAGAATTTTTGAAGGTCGCTTGAGCGGGGATTTATCGCTCGAGTGGACATTTCATGCATCCAGTAGTTTTGTAGGCTATTTCAGTCCGCTCGAGCTACCAAAGTCACGCTCGAGCGAACCCTTTGAACTTTGTTGAACCGCTCGAGCGTGGAAGTTGTGGCTCGAGCGTAGATTGAGACTGAGAGGGTAATTTATATGTAAATTGGGCTGAGCTGGGTAATGGGCCGTTCTATGGGCCATAGTAAGAAGGGCTTAGTAAGTGGACCACAGTCCAGGTGTTGGCTCGGTCTCGGTGTGGAAGTGACCTAGCAAGTGTTAGCTCAGTCCAAGAGTAATCACGGTCACCACGGTCGGAGTAGAGATAGTTAGCTCGATCAGGGTATTCGGAGCCGAGGTATGGTGCTTTCACTTGATGGACCCCGATTTGGTTGGCGCGATGTGAGCTTGCTAAGGTTAGTTCGGTCTCAATAGGCACGACCGAGGTACAAACAGATAAAGGAAGGGACGAGCTAGGGCATAGCTCGGTCTAAATTGTCATTTCAACATGACAATACTAGCTCGGTCATTTGGTCGTACTACCGAGCTAAGACCATCTTACTTGGTTTGAGCAGTGAGGGGGGTGTTGAAAGATAAACATTATCTTTCAGGAATATGATTCCTAGGAGGACTCTACATGGAGGAGTAAGAGTCCTACTAGGATTGTGCCACACGGAACCTATAAAAGCTCACAACATCACCTATGGAGAGGTAACACAACTTTGATTCCCGAATGCACAGAGCTTATTTTCTATTTGTCTGTTTTGCTGACTTAGGCATCGGAGAGGTATCCGGCATACATCCGCCGGCTAGCTCACGTTTGTGTTTTCAGAGAGTAAAGCGACGACGTGTGAAGGAGCGCAGACTTGATCAACAGGATTATACGAGGACAATATTTCGTGCTCGTACAATTTACGCCGTCTATGGGAAGACTAGAAAGAACAAAACCTCTTGATTAAGCTTTTCCTCTCTAAATTGGAAGTAATGGCGCACAATGAAGATTTGCCGCAGTCCGCTATCGACGGACAAACCCCAGAGGGGGGTGGGAGACACGAAGGTTTGTCGTCTATCCCTCCCATGGCGGATTTAGAGCCCCAGCGACAGAATCCCGGAGGGATGCAAGGAGGAGGCAGACTAACAGCCCCCGTCGCTCTCAAAGTCCAGAAAGACAAAGGCAGAGGATCGATCCTCAAGTTCTGGAAGATCGCGTAAAGGAACAAGATGAGTGAATAAGAAAGATGGCGGCGGACATGGAGACTATGAAATGCCAGATCAACGGAAAATGGGTGGCGACAGGAGTGGGGCACAAAAGTAACACGCCCCCTCGCCACTCAGAAGATCGTGGTAGGCATACCACTCCGTCACAAGCAGAGAGTAGAAGCCTGAGAACAGGCGACACTCAATCAAGGAATACCAGGACTCGTTACTCCAGGTCTGAGAGAACGAGGACTGAGAGGTCATGTACTGAGGGAATCACCTATCGACCCTCACGCACACACCAGACTGCATCCAGGAAAATGGAGTTGCGTAGATCGTCCGACCTACGGACTGTGCTTGAAGAAAAGGCACGATGGAAGGAGGATACCAGGGCACGCGACCCACGCAGAGTTTCAACCCTTCAGCAGTTGGCTCCTCGGACACATGGGAGCGTCGAGGTCGGAATGCCAATACCGCGCCTGGCTTACGAACCAGCAGACAAGGTATTAGCCAGATTGCAAACCTCGCCGTTCGTTCTGGCAATTGAGAACGCACCTCTACCTTCAGGCTTCAACCAGCCTAAGTTCACCACTTACGAGGGGAAGACAGACCCCTACATGCACTTAAGCCACTTTCGCTAGGTTATGACGGTATACCGACGGAACGAAGCTTTAATGTGCATCCTATTCCCATCCAGCCTTGGCGACCTAGGTTTAACCTGGTTCGAAAGGCTACCAGAAGGCAGCATCGCCTCCTGGGCACAATTGGCAGAAGCGTTCGTGACCAGGTTCAGAACGAACACCAAGACGCCAGTGGAGATCGATCAGCTACTCTCCATTGACATGGGCGACAAGGAGACGTTGAGGTCATACAACAGTCGCTATTGGGAGACCTTCAACCAGATAGGAGATTGCCTCACAAATCTAGCCATCGCACAGTACAAAAAAGGTCTTCTAGTCGGAAACAGGTTGAGGGACTCAATTACCATGACGCCCCCCCTTACAATGGAAGCCTTAATGGAAAGGGTACACCAGCACATTCGAGTGGAAGAGGACGGCGACCGTGCTAAAACAAAGTCTGGTACAACCGCAATACCAGATAAAAAGACTTCGGTAAAAGTCAATGCGGTAGAACGTCCAAACAGAAACGGGCAAGGCAGGTGGGACAACGGAGAGGACCAAGATAAAAGGTGGTTAAGAGTCCGCACTGCCATTACCACAGTGTTCAAAAAATCGATCTATCGGATTCTCAGTGAGATACGTGATGAACCTTTCGTCAGGTAGCCAGCTAAGTTAGGAGAAGCGCAAAAGGACTATGACGAAAAATCTCGGTGCACCTTCCATAAGGAAAAAAGACATCGCACTGAAAATTACACACCGTTGAGACAGCACCTGGAGGAGTTAGTGGCAGCCGGGCGCCTAGACCAGTACATAGAAGGAGGGACACAGCCAGCCCCCCAGAACCACGATCACCTAGACGGAATGCCGATCGGCGCCCCACCTCAAGGCGTGATAAACGTAATACATGGGGTATTCGAACCTGAGCGAGTATGTGAGCTCAGGGGAATGATCAAGAAGGCTGAGCACTTAAGGGAGGTATTAAGTGCACAACCTACCATTAAAAAGGGGAGAACAGAGGCCACGAACGTCATGTCTTTTTCAGACAGAGACTTGGCAAGAATATATTGCCCTCACAATGATGCACTGGTCGTCACTCTCCGCGTCAAGGATTATGACATCAAGTGAATTTTGATTGACCAAGGGAGCTCATGTGAGATAATGTATTACGAAACCTTCAAACAGATGAAATTAGAGGATAAAGACTTAGCACTTGTCGTATCTCCCCTGATCGGATTCAACTCAATGCCAGAGTGGCCAGTTGGTAAGATAATCCTCCCAGTCAGAGCAAGAAGCATGACGAAACAAGTGGAGTTCTGAGTGTTGAAATTTCCTTCCACTTACAACATAATCTTGGGAAAGACATGGCTGTATGCCATGCGATTGGTAGCGTCAACGTACCATCAAGTAATGCGGTTCCCCAACGAAGTCGGAGTAATTGAAAAGGTCTTTGGAGACCAGATCATGTCCAAACAATGCTTCGTCACAGTAAATGGCAGCCGAGCTACCAAAGGGTATGTTTAGATGGTAGAAGAACCTGAGAGCAATGAATTGTTTGCGGATGTTGGCAAAACCGCTGAACAGAAGGCAGTGGAAGACTTGGTATAGGTAAGAATAGATGAAAAGAACCCGAAAAAGTTCTTTTTGCTTGGCTCATCTATGTCCAGCACTGAGAGGATAGAGGTCATGGAATTCTTGACCTCTAACATCGAAGTGTTTGCTTGGACGCCGTATGACATGCCTGGCATTGACCCAAACTTCATCTGTCACCAATTGAATGTCCACCCAACTGCCAGATCAATTATACAGCGCACTTGCAGACCAGCACTCCACCACGCCGAGATAGTGGCGGAAGAAGTGGGGAATCTTCTAGATGCAGGAGCTATCAGAGAAATGCACTATCCCAAGTGGATATCTAATACAATAGTGGTGCCAAAGAAGAATGGAAAATGGCGTGTCTGCGTGGACTACAAAACAGTCAACAAGGCGTGCCCAAAAGACAGCTTTCCCCTACCACGGATAGACCAACTGGTAGACCTAACGGCAGGACACAATCGACTTAGCTTTCTTGATGCGTACAGAGGTTACCATCAGATCGCTATGTATGAACCAGACCAGGAGGTCACATCTTTTACAACGCCAAGAGGACTATATTGCTACAAGGTCATGCCCTTTGGCCTAAAAAACGCAAGGGCAACATTCCAGCGGATGGTCACCAAAATGTTCAAACCATTGTTAGGCAGAACAATGGAGGCTTCCATCGATGATATGGTAATCAAAAGCAAGGATGAGAATGACCATCTCAAGGACCTAGGTGAGATATTTCAGATCCTGAAGAAGCACAAGTTGCGCCTTATTGCATCTAAGTGTGCGTTCGGCGCAGGATCAAGCAAATTCCTAGGCTTCCTGGTGACTAACCAAGGTATAGAGGCAGACCCTTCTCAGATCAAAGCAATTCAGGATCTAGAGAGGCCCAACTCAGTAAAAGAGGTACAACATCTCACCGGTATAGCTGCCGCACTAAACCGGTTCATAAGTCGGTTGTCAGACAGATGTCGACCATTTTTTCGAGCATTAAAAGCCAAATTTGAGTGGGATGAAGAATGCGACCGCGCCCTAGAAAGTTTGAAAGAATACATGTCTTCTCCATCGTTGCTAGTGACCCCAATACCTGGAGAAGAACTATTTTTGTACCTGGCAGTTTCACAGCACGCAATTAGCGCAGTGTTGATCCGAGCGGAAGGAATCTAACATCTGCCCATCTTTTATGTCAGTAAGACATTGCTGGGCGCAGAAACCAGGTACTTACCATTGGAAAAATTGGCCTTAGCCTTGATGATGGCCTCAAGGAAGTTGTCGCATTACTTTCACGCCCACACCATAATCGTTCTCACAGCCTTTCCATTAAAAGCTTTGTTTGAGAGAGCGAACTTTTCTGGGCGAATCTTAAAGTGGGCAGTAGAGTTGGGACAGTTCGACATCAAGTTTCAACCTAGAACCGCGATAAAAGCCCAAGCTTTGGCAGACTTTGTCACAGAATTCACACCAGGAAGTCATCACATCTGCCCAGTTGACTTAACTGGTACAACCGAAATGGGGATGGAAAGCGTCGCCGGAATAGCGCAACCTCTGATACAAGATACCCAGCCACATCCCAGGACAGACCAGAGCGAACGAAGGGAGAAAGAAGCAAACCATGCTTCACCAAACGAAGATTTATCAACAAATAAAGACTTGGTACAATCAGATAGTGAGGGGCAAACAGTAAGTGTGGACTTTGAGGAAAACACCAACAACACTCAGGACCCCAAGGCATCATCCGATCCTTCTACCTGCTGGAAGCTATTCGTTGGAGAGATGTGGAAGCTCTTTGTGGATAGAGCATCCAACAGACACGGTGCATGGCTTGGCATAGTTCTCATCTCACCAGATGGCCTGGTAGTAGAACAAGCAGTCAACCTTGGCTTCCCAGCATCAAAGAACGAAGCGGAGTATGAAGCACTTTTAGCAGGACTGAAATCAACATTCTACATGAAGGCAACCGAGCTAATGGTTTACAGTGACTCCCAACTAGTTGTAAACCAAATTTCAGGCGACTACGAGGCAAATGATGAAAGGATGACTAAGTACCAAGAGTTAGTCAGAAACTAGATCAAGAAATTTGAAGTAGTACGGATAGAGCAGATCGGTCGTGAAGAAAACAACAGAGCGGATGAACTTACGGGCTTTGCCTCGATGGTAGACACATCCATCCCGCATCCATTACTGATCGACTTCCTACCAAGACCAAGCATTGAAGAAGCTGAAGCAGTGGAGGTATGTTGGGCCGAACTAAGCCCTTCATGGATGGATCCTATTATAGTGTTCCTAAAAGACGGCATTTTGCCCGAAGAGAAGAAGGAGGCCAACAAAATAAGAGCAAAGTCACAGCGATTTTGGCTCTCTCCATCAATGGCCTTGTACAAGAAATCCTTCACAGGACCTTACCTGAAGTGTGTCCATCCCAGCAAGGTTGAAGCATTCCTGTTCGAAATTCACGAAGGCATATACGATAGCTACCAAGGAGGAAGATCTTTAGCCTACAGAGCAATTTCACAAGGATATTGGTGGCCTTACATGCAAGCAGATTCAGAGAAGTATGTCAAGAAGTGCGAGAAATGTCAGAAGTTCGCACACCAAATACATCAGCTAGCTAGAGAACTACTACCATTAACTAGCCCATGGCCTTTCGCAATGTGGGGCTTGGACATAGTAGGACCACTTCCAACAGCATCTAGCAACAGAAAGTTCTTCCTTGTAGCAACAGACTACTTCACAAAGTGGGTGGAAGCAGAAGCACTAGCATCAATAAAGGAGAAAGATGTGAAGAAGTTCGTCTGGCAGAATATCATCACTCGGTTCGGCATACCCAAGGCACTAATATCAGACAACGGCAGTCAGTTCGACGGTAAAATTTTTAGAGGCTTTTGTGAGGAGTACAAGATAGAATTCTACAATTCTACACTGGCATACCTCCAAGCAAATGGCCAGGCAGAAGCATCCAACAAAGTCATCTTGGATGGATTAAAGAAAAGGCTAGAAAAAGCAAAAGGAAAGTGGGCGGATGAGCTTTCTCATGTTTTATGGGCTTACCGTACCACACCTCGGCGATCAACTGGAGAAACACCTTTTTCTTTGGCCTATGGCATGTAAGCAGTAATCCCACTGGAAGTTGGCCTCCCCACCATTAGAAGCAAAAATTTTGATCCAGACTTAAATGGAGAAGTTATCACATTGGAGCTAGACCTTGCAGAAGAAAGAAGAGAAAGAGCACTGGTTCACATCGCTTCATACCAACAGGAGTTATCCAAAAAATACAACAAGACAGTACATCCAAGGCAATTCAAGGTTGGAGATTGGGTACTGCGCAAAGTAATATGAAACACCCTGGTACCCAGAGACGGCAAGTTAGGGTCCAATTGGGAAGGACCTTACAAAGTGGTTGGGTTAGCAGGAAAAGGGGCATACCACTTGGAAGACGAGGACAGCAAAGCCATTCCCAGGCCATGGAACACTGTCAATTTCAAACTATTTTATTTTTAGTTTTTCTTTAAAGTACTTTAATTTTTCTTTTTCTTAATAAAATAAGTAGTTTTCTTTTTAGCATAATTATGTTATTCTGTAAAAGTTGTTTTAGTGAGCTAGGGGCAACGAAAGCATAGTTGGCCGGAATAACCAACTTTATCCCCTCCTAAGCCCAGGATAAGGATCCAAGCTGCAAGACGTTTGGTAGGAATAACCAAACACTTTACTCTAGGTTGGCATGAATAACCAACTTAGAGGTTGGCTGGAATAACCAACACCCCTCCTAAGCCCAGGATAAAGATCCAAGTTGCAGAACGTTTGGTAGGAATAACCAAACACTTTACTCTAGGTTGGCAGGAATAACCAACTTAGAGGTTGGCTGGGATAACCAACACCCCTCCTAAGCCCAGGATAAAGATCCAGGCTGCAGGACGTTTGGCAGGAATAACCAAACACTTCACTCAGGGTTGGCAGGAAAAACCAACTTTGAGCTCTCTTCAGCCAACATTAGGATCTAGGCTGAAGAGGTTGGCTGGAAAAACCAACACTTATTGTTCTTCAGCCGAGATAAGGATCTAGGCTGAAGAGTGGTTGGCTAGAAAAACCAACACTTATTGTTCTTCAGCCGAGATAAGGATCTAGGTTGAAGAGGTTGGCTGGAAAAACCAACACTTATTGTTCTTCAGCCGAGATAAGGATCTAGGTTGAAAAGGTTGGTTGGAAAAACCAAACACTTAGTACTCTTCAGCCGAGGTAAGGATCTAGGCTGAAGAGTGGTTAGCTGGAAAAACCAACACTTAGTACTCTTTAGCCGAGGTAAGGATCTAGGCTGAATAGTGGTTGGCTGGAATAACAACTTTTTGTGATCTTCAGTCGTGGTAAATAACCTAGGCTGAAGAGGTTGGCAAGTATTATAAGAGATTTCAAGGTTAAAACCGAGATAGGTATCTCGGCTGGAAAATATTATATTACATTCATATTACAATTGGAAAGAAAAGGCAAGCATAGATCAAACCGAAACAAAAGTTGGAACAAAAGAAGATTTCATTGAAAATTCAAATCAAGTACAAAAGGTGGGGCCTCAGCCTAGTTACAATTTCTTTCCAAAAGCAAAAAGAAGAAAATACAAGATTGCGCAAAGAGGTCATCAAAATCCGCATCTAGTTCAACTCGGAGCCCGGTTTTAGCTGGTAGTTCGGTCGTTAAGTCTTCTACCGGTGGCTCCACCCGAGCTGGCTGAACAACGGGATCATTGACGACCGAGGCATTGTTAGGCTCAGTTTCTTCTTCATCATCCTCAGCTTGAAGGAATTTTTGTTAAATGACGGTTGCATACTTCGCCATACAGCTCGGTATGAAGTACGGTGGAGGGTTCAGGAAAACCTCGGTCTCTGGACCGTGACCGAGCTGTTCCATAGCCGCCCTCCACTGACACTTGAAAAATAGATCCTTAGCGGCTTCACACTGCAAGATATACGTGGCTTCGCCTTCCTTGTAATCGCGGTCTTCCGCGTCCTCAACCTTCTTCTCCAGCTCGGTTATCTCGGCATTCTTTTTTCCCTTAAGCTTGGCCAGCTCGCGCAAATACTTGTCTTTTACCACGGCCACGGCCTTTTTCTTATCTGCCTCAGCCGAGCTGACAAGACCGGTCAGACATGCCATCTTGGTATGTAGCTCGGCCATTTGCTTCTTTGACTCTTCTAGCTCGGCAGTTTTGGCGTTGGCTTTTGCCGTGGCCTGTCTTGTGGTTTTGTGCAGTTCCAACACTCGCTTGTGAGCGATGTGGTTTTTCTGCATGGCCTGCAAAAGGATGATAAGAAACTTTTAAGAGAAACCGAGCAGAAAGTTGTTCAAAATAAAAAGACAAGCAAGGGGATAACTTACCAGCACCATTGATTTTGTGGCTGAGCGAATGGCCTTCAGCTCAGTTAGATGGTTGTGGTGCTCCATGTCGGCTAGAAGGCAAACGCTTTTGGCGAGGTTGAACGCCAAGAAATGGCCCTTTTCTGCGACCACGGAGTCAGAATCCTTGATAGCACGGTTCTGAAACATGATCTTTGGTGCCCACTTTGGAGAGCTAGCTCGGTCATAGAGCTTAGGTGGAGGGCTTGGTGGAGTGGTTTGAGGAACCACGGTTTCGTCCTCGTCGACAAGGCGTGGCTCGGTTGTGGAAGTCCGAGCACGCTTGCTTGCCCGAGATGATGAAGGCTGGTGGAATGGTAAGGCTACCACGGTCTCCTGTGTTTGACCAGCTGGTGGTACCTCGGGCTGGTTTGTCTCGGTCAGAAGGGCCCTTATTACTCTTTTCTTAGCCATCTCTTGCTCCGCAGTCAATGGGATCAAGTTGACTTGTGGAAGGGAAAGATCAGGTTCTGGGGATGGCTCTAAGAGGAAATCGATCACCCTGGTCTTCCTACGGCTACTATATCGGTAGGTCGGTTCAAAATTCAGTAGCTCGGCCCAGCTCCTGTTTGGATATCGGAGTGCGGCGCGAAGTATGTTTAAGTTGGGGTAGCTGTATTGGGACTTTAGAAAGTTCAAATCTGCATGAAGGAAGGAGACAACAATTAGTACGGTTAAAAGTAAGTACCGAAGTAAGGGAAAGAACATGAAATTGGGCCGAGGTAATTATACCGACGACTCCTTTATTCCAATTAATTCGGTCGCTCGGGATCTGGGCTTCATGGTCTTCAAAGTTCCCAGAGACCCAGAAGAAATCATCATCGTTTACATCCTTGTCCGAGGTATTCTTTATTATCTTTTCACTCCGACGCCTTATTCTAAGATAGTAAACCCAGTCATCTTCATTTGATCCTATGGAATATTGGTGGAAGAGCTCGGCTAAACCGAGATTAAGGCCAGCCCGGTGGTTTAGCTCGGCGATACCATTTATTATGCGGTAAGAGTTGGTGGAAAGCTGGGTAGGGCAAAGGTTGGTTTGTCTGAGGAACTCGCAAAGAAGAGGCTGTACAGGGAATCTTAGTCCGGTTTCTACAATGGAAAGAAGGGTAAAGGGAACAAAGCTAGGGTTTCCCCAAGGTGTGGTATCTAGTTCGGCTAAGGTAAGATGGACGTCATTAGGGATATGGTAGTCCCTTCGGAACTCGGCCATGGCCCCTGGTGAGTTTACTAAAAACCTATATTTACCCATTTGCTATTAAATTATGAATAAATTAGCTTAAGTATTAGCTCGGTCGAGAAATGACGCTGAGTAGCTCAATTGAGCGCTCAAAGGAGTGCCTGGGCAACCTAGTCAGAGTCTGCAAGGTGAAAAAGAAAGGTGTTAAGCACAGATCGTTGAACCGTGCTAAAAGAAACAAAGGCAAGATAAATGAAGTCCTAGCTCGACTACGTGGGGTACTATCCATTTTTAGCTCGATTTGAGCAATTGTCTTTAGCCCTGTTGAGCATTTGGGGCAGCATTCTTAGTTCGGTTTTGACTAAGAGAGCTGGTTTAGCCCCAAGTTGTAGCTTGGTCAGTGATGAAGGCGTTCTAGTGCGGCATTGCGCAAACCTAGTACGGTTCGCTAGCTCGGCTAAGATGAGCAAAGGGTACCAAGACTTATTGAAACTACGAGTATGATGTGTAGTTTTAGTTCGGTTGTTCAGTTTGGCTAAGCTTGTACTTAATACAAACAGAATCCTAGTTCGGTTGAAGTGTGATTTTGGATCAAAACTACTATTTCCCAGATTATTCATATAGACAGTGGTTATGTTACAGAGGTTTTTTCAGAAAAATGGAAGCAAAAGTGGAATAGGTGTTTTGAAAATCATACAAAAACGCATGTTGTATGAAACAGATACGAAATCAACGAAGAGGAAATAAGATTGGGTTACTTACAAGTTTGAAGTCGAGTTGATAAAGATCAAAGCCACGAGAAAAAGCTCTTTACAGGCACTGTGTTTGGGAGGAATGGGAGCTCGAGCAAGAAAGAGAAGGTGAATAATGCAAATGAAATGGTTCAAAATGAAGGGTTTTGTTTTGTATGAAGAAAGGGAAAAAAATGGCGGGACTGTTCAAAATACGCGAAGTACGTAGACGGCGTGACAGCTACATTGGGCCAATGAGAGTGTGCCATGTGTTCTTGGAATGAGAAGCGATTCAGTTACAGCGACTGAAGAGACATTTTGACCGGACAGATGGGTAGCCCGGTATGGATTTAGCTCGGTTGAAAAGCTGAAGTTTTTAGCTCGGCTGGAAAAGATAATCCCTATCATGCTGTACAGATGGAATTAAGGGACAATTGAGAGGGTAATTTATATGTAAATTGGGCAAAGTTGGGTAATGGGCCGTTCTATGCGCCATAGTAAGAAGGGCTTAGTAAGTGGACCACAGTCCAGGTGTTAGCTCGGTCTAGGTGTGGAAGTGACCTAGCAAGTGTTAGCTCGGTCCAAGAGTAATCACGGTCACCACGGTCGGAGTAGAGATAGTTAGCTCGGTCAGGGTATTCGGAGCCGAGGTATGGTGTTTTCACTTGATAGACCCCGCTTTGGTTGGCACGGTGGGAGCTTGCTGAGGTTAGTTCCGTCTCAATAGGCACGACCGAGGTACAAACAGATAAAGGAAGGGATGAGCTAGGGCATAGCTCGGTCTAAATTGTCATTTCAACATGACAATACTAGCTCGGTCGTTTGGTTGTACTACCGAGCTAGGACCATCTCACTTGGTTTGAGCAGTTAGGGGAGTGTTGAAAGATAAGCATTATCTTTCAGGAATATGATTTCTAGGAGGACTCTACATGGAGGAGTAAGAGTCCTACTAGAATTGTGCCGCACGGAACCTATAAAAACTCACAACATCACCTATGGAGAGGTAATACAACTTTGATTCCCGAATACACAGAGTTTATTTTCTATTTGTCTGTTTTGCTGACTTAGGCATCGGAGAGGTATCCGACACACACCCGCCGGTTAGCTCACGTTTGTGTTTTCAGGGAGTAAAGGGACGACGTACGAAGGAGCACAGACTTGATCAACAGAATTATACGAGGACAATATTTCGTGCTCGTACAGAGACCAACCAGTATTTTTTTCCAAGTTTGCAAACCGCTCGAGCGAAAGAAGTCGAGCTCGAGCGACCAATGAAGTTATGGAATAGAAACACACTAAGAAAGGAATGGACTAAGTTAAGAGATTACAAGTGTGTATTTTGAGCAATGTGATAAGAAAGAACAAGAATCAACGTAAAGAAAGCTAAGCCGTGATGGCCATATGAATGTGTAATGATATGATATGTTCGTGTTGTGTACTTTTGTAGGTCAACGTCTGAAGATTAATTGACCGTTTACAGGAGTCCACTGTGAGTAACGTTATTGTAAAGATATGTTCATATGAATTATGTTTCAAATGTGATTCGATAAGTTATGATTCCTTAAATGATATTTGTTTACGTGAACGAATGTCCTATGTTTGAAATCTATTACGACATCCTTAGATAGTCCCAAGTTATGAGAGACGGCATGTAAATGCGGGTCCATGACACATATGTGATACGAGATCTCATTAGCCACTTCATTGTGGTGATATGTGTTTAATCAGTATCCTGAACCGATTACTCTAGTCGGAAAACGATATGTGATGTGTTCTATGAGATGTACCATTATTATGTTCAGATACGAGAATGATTATGCTATGATCTGTTTTACACTTATGACATGTTCGGATTTCGTTCACTAACCTCTTTATCTTAATGTTATTCACTAGGCTTTAGCTCACTGTGTGTATATATATGTATAGGTGGGCATTCTAGAGATCGAGCCTGAAGACTTTTGTCTGAATTTGTGTTCTGTTGTCAGCCAACCATTGTGCCTCACGTGGAGGTTCTTGAAATGTCATGTGTTATAAGTTCTGGTTGTTTCTATATATAAGACTTGTTTTGGTTTTTTTGGCTGTACTTAGATGTTATAGTTAAGTGTGTGAGTATAATGTGAAAATGATTTTTGGTTATGTATTTAAAGTTTTAAATATTCTGTTTCATGTAAGTCTACACAGCTCATTGGACAACTATATTTATGTATTTGCTTCTGTTTGCCCTTTAATTTTGTTAATCTGTTCAGAGGCCTTCGGTAATCCAAGGATTACTGGCCGGTTACAATGCTAAACCTATAGGGGCAGGTTTGAGTCATGACACATTTAGTCTACATTATTTTTTTATGTTCCAATAAGTCCTATGGGTGACATAGTTACCAAAATACCCCTAATAATATTTACATTTATATTGTGAATGTTCCGTGATGTGAATGTTCACACTATCAATGTGAATGTTTATACCGTCAATATGAATGTCAATATGTCAATGTGAATATTCACATTACCAAATTTCTAGCCGTTCAAAAAATATTTGTAAGGGTAGAAATGTCTATAAAACACCTAAAATATGATAATTATGATTTGGTAGATCAAATGTTCAAATAATATGACTTATTAGAATATAAGAATATCTTATGGACTAATTGAAATACAAATACTTGAAAAATAATTTTTTAATAAATTTCCTGCAAAATTTTAATTCTGTATTTATGGGATTCATTTTTTTTATTTTTTTTTTTGGAACAGATTTATGGGATTCGAGTAACAAATTTTGTTTGGGATGTATCTTGTGACAACTCGAAGGGTACTAGCATCAATGTACATGATGTATTTTTACAGTTGCTAACAAAATTAATAATGTTATACAAACAACATTTATATATAAATAAAGTCTGTATAAAATAATATGTATAATTTATATTTATTTATTGAAAATTAAAATGACCATTATTATGATTCATAATTACAATAATATTGTTGTCATGACATTTTAGACTTAAAGTTTTTATGAATATCATTTCTTACAAAAATATATATATAAAAAAATCAACCTTTAGAATTCACCTTGTTAATAATTCATAAGTAGCCTATCACCTGTGCTATGTACGTGATAATTATAGATATTTATATTTGTTTTAGATTTTTTTTAATATAAAAATTATGTTTTTTAAGATTTTTTATAAAAATAATTTAACAATCTTATCACTAACCATAGTGTATGGGAGTGCAGTAACTGATTTTAAATAGTGATCAAGGGATTTTGACCAAATCAATAAATGCAGGCATGTGGAAAGACATGTAGATTGAAAAAAAGGTTAATAAATGCTGAGCATGAGATTTTGACCAAATCAATAAATGCTGAGTTTTTTTTTTTTAAATAAAAAATTTTAAAAATTCAAATTGAGATATTGAAACTTCCACAGACTTTGGAGGGTTAAAAATTCCATTTCACTTAATATATAGTATGAATTATTGCCTCATTTGTTGTTAGGTGACATTAATTGTGATTATTAATTGCATGTTAGTTGGCTAAAAGTAAGGGTGGGTTTGAGGTTGGATTTTTTTTAGCTGTTTTTAAATAATTTTAAGAAATTAATGTATTTGAAAAGTTACTAAAATGAATTTTTTATGTGTAAAAAAATTAATGTGACATTTGATTTTTTTAATTAAAGATAATAACTTTTTAAGTTTATTTAGGCAAAAAATATATATTTTATTATTCCAAACACCCACTAAGGCTTGTTTTGGGAAGTGTCTTTTTTTTTACTTTATTGACTTTTTTAAAAAAAAATATACAAAAAAAAAAGTGGAGAGGTAATTTGATTCAAATAAACTAATAATATTTTTATTTTAATTACCAAAATAGGCTTAATTATAATAAATTATAGTAGAGGTTGCTTGGCTTTTTTTTTTAAATTTTTTTAACTGAAAGGTGATATGATCAAAAATAAATTAAAAGTTGACGCTTGATTTTTAACCTATATTTCCAAAAAGGGCCACTCTTGAGTTGAGAGTGCACGGCTCAGCCTTTGATTGGTAAAACTCCTAGGGCCACAAGTTTTTCTCATGTTCACTTTTGGTCTAAAAACTATTCAATGCAACTGGGGTGGGGTTGTTTAGTTTTCACATGCTCTAGTTTGAATTATTAAATAAATATTAATTAATTTATTAATTTATTTTGTTTAAATCACTATCTAAATTCATAATGGAATAACTTCTCATCCATTTCTCTCTGATTTTTGTTTCATTTCAAATAAAAACACAAGCTTTAAAGCGCACAGTATCTCTATAGTGGTAAAATATGTGCAAATATGTGTATTTAATTATATTTGAATAGTAATATAAACGTGTTTTTTTAGTGTCACATATGTTTACATCTATTCATACCTAAACACACAAATTTATAACTATTCAATTCATATACCCTATTTTATACATATTTACACCTAAAGGCTAATCATACCTATTTTTATAAATGGATGTTTGGGCCCATTTGTTCTCCTTTTAATTCTTTACTTATCTTTTATTACTTTTTACTCAATTTACTGGCCAAATTTGACATGCTCCTCTCACCATCCAACACGTTGGGCTATCAGACCTCAAACATAGGCTTAAGCCTAGTCTAAGTCTTATTCGGACTAGCCCAACTCAATTAGGGTAAGGGCTTGGTCTAGGAACAAACTCACTATGACCACGTTGAAGCCTTCTGGCCAAATAATGATCCTTACATTAAGATGTAATGGATGTTTGAGAAATGCCAAAAACTCTTAAAGCATGATCTCTAAATTGTGACAGAAAGTTGGGTCTTAAGTGGTTAGTTTTTAAACCAATCAATAATTGATATGAAATAATATACATTATGTTAGATTATTTTAATATCTTTTATTTATTTATTTATATATTTTGTTCATAAATTTTCTTTTGTCTTGTTCATGAATCTCGTCTTATACATGAATGAAGATTCATTGTTTTGGTAACCTTTTATCTTGTTCATGAATGAAAATTAATTAGAATTTATGAACTTGGTGGTGAGTTAACATTTGGTACACTTTTTCTTTTTTCTAGTTTAATGGTCATTATTATTTTTGGTGTAATTGTAAGGTCCTACTGGCCTATAAATAGTTCATCTCATGTACTCTTTTCTATAATAACACTAACTATTGTTTATACTTGAGAGATTACAAACAAAGAAGAGTGTTTTTCTTGGTGGAACTTTGGGTTCACCATCTTGTGTACAGTTGGCCTGAACCGTACGACAAATCGTCGGCCTATTGTATCTTGGAGGGGACAAGTCAAAATTTTGTGACTACTGTATCGGTATTTGGATTCTTCCTACCGCAGTGGGCTTGATCTTCTTAAAGAAAACGAGATATCCGTGTCTCAGCCTGATTTATTTGTATCTCATTTTCTTTATATTATTTATCAATAAAATATAATTTTTTCTGGTATTTTCACCAACAATTTTAAGGAGAACAACCATGGAACAAGTACCATAAAAAACTAATGATGGAATTGGAGATCTCAACAAGCCTTTCAAGTTCAAGGGAGTTCATTTTAAGAGGTGGAAATGAAAAGTTCTTTTTTACCTCAGCCTTTTGAAAGTTGTATATGTTTTTATCGAGAAGAATCCAAACAAAATCCCAATCGAAGAGATGAATGACGAAGACTACGAGGCACATGAAGCAAAAGTGGCTTCCTACAATACAGATGAGTATAAATGTCGCTTTTATCTCTTAAATTGCCTTGCTTATCAATTTTATGATTACTATGACACCACTTACATTTCCACAAAGAAAATTTAGAAAACTTTACAGACTAAGTATGATACTGAAGAGGCAGGAGTAAAAAAGTATGCAGCTAGTTGCTTTTTTCGCTTCCAAATTGTGGATGGAAAATCTATTGTGGAGCAAGCACAAGATTTTCAAATGATAGTTACAAAAGTAAGATTTAAAGGCATCAAGATTAGTGACAACTTGGTAGTTGTAGAACTTGTTGACAAGCTACCGTTATCTTGGAGAGAATTCCAAAAAAGTATGCGCCACAAACAAAAGTAGACTTCCTTAGAGGCGTTGATCACTCACATCCGAGTCGAAGAGGAGGCCAGAGGCCAAGATGCATTAATAACACAATAGGGTAATGACAATTCTACCACAAAGGTAAACTTTGTTTCAGTAAATAATAACTTACCCAAATGTCACAATTCCAAGAATGCTTATTTGAAGCTTTATAAAAAGAATATAAAGAATTATGGTAAATCTCACAATAAATGGATTAATCCAAATAAGAACCAAGGTCCATCACCTCCACAAAATTTTACACACTTTATCTATGGCAAAAGTGGGCAAATTACTCAAACTTGCAAATTCCGAAAACGTGCACCTGCCCCAAAGGCTAACATTATCGATGAGCCATTTGTGGCAATAATTACAGACATTGGCATGGTTAATTATGCGGACGGTTGGTGGGCAGATTCTGGTGCCAATAGACATGTTTATTATGATCAAGCTTGGTCAAGGTGTATACTCCCTTTGATGATGAGAAAACAATTATGCTTAGTGACTCTAGTCAAACCAAGCTACTTGGGAGTGGTGAGGTTGACCTTAAGTTCACCTCTGGACGTGTGCTTACTTTAAAAGATGTGCTTTAATTAGAATTTATGAACTTGGTAGTGCGTTAACATTTAGTACACTTTTCTTTCTTTTTTTTCCCTAATTTAATGGTCATTATTATTTTTGGTGTAATTGTAAAGTCCTAGTAGCCTATGAATAGTTCCTCTTATCTACTCTTTTCTATAATAACACCAACTATTGTTTATACTTGAGAGATTACTAACAAAGAATGGTGGTTTTTTTGGTGGAGTTTTGGGTTCACCATTTTGTGCAAAGTTGGCCTGAACCATACGACAAGTGGTCGAGCTGTTGTATTCTAGAGGGGACAAGTCATAGTGTTGTGATTGCTATATCGGTATTTGGGTTCTTCCTACCACAGTGTGCTTGATCTTCTTAAAGAAAACGAGATACCCGTGTCTCAGCCTGATCTATTTGTATCTCATTTTCTTTACATTATTTATCAATAAATATAATTTTTTCTAGTATTTTCACCAACACATTATTATGAAAAAATTTAAAAATCATGTGTTAAGAATGTCATTCCTTTTCATGAGGATTTACTCTCAAGTTTAATAGTAAAATTCTTTGTAATCAATTAGCTTAAATAATGTTATAACAAACTGTGCATAGCTTCTATTTATAATTTGCATAGTAAAAATAATTGAAAAAAAAAAACCAATTATTATCCTAAAATTAAGAGAGATATTTTTAAATATACTTATAAATTATTATAATTTAACAAAAATAATTTTCAACAAACATCATAAATATATTATCCTTATCATCAAATCGTGTCTTTAAATATCATTTTCACATCACCACATTGTCCGCGTCATTCTCATTTTCTTTATTCTTCAACAAAACTATCAAGCTTTAGATTAAAATTTTATTTTTCATTTTTTAGTTTATTTTAAAGAAATGTATGAATTATAGGATTTTTGGGGGTTTAATTTATTTCAGTCTTATATTGTGTAAAATATACAAACTCATACATATTTTCCCCCAAAAATTAAACATGCATTAAGTTTTATGGTGGGTTTTAAATGGAAATTTTGTTAGTGGTTTAATGCTAATATTTTAGTATACAATAACTGTAAGGGTAAAATTTAAAAATCTTATCTTCTCATAATCATACCACATTCCAATACACATACAACTGATTCAATGACTTATTATATCACAAATAAATTTAAAATCACCATACATAAAGATGTGAATTTTCCTCTATTAAAAAAAAAAAAAAAAAAAAGCAACGCCCAATTATCATTATCTTTCTGAATATATTTTTATATTTTGGTTTTGTAAAAGGGGAGTTTACCAAACACAGTTTTGTATTTAAACCTGTACCAGTTGACTTAGCAGTGAGTCTTCTTGGCTAAGGAATATTGGGTATTTTATTATTATTATTATTATTTAAGAGACGTGCTGTGGGGCAATATAATATTCGTAGACCTTGGTCTCAAGATAACTGATTACCGGTCAAATTTAATTTAATTTATAGGAAGGGATCTACTATTGGGATACACAAATAGATCTCATCCACTCACTACACAAGAGGTAGAGTGTCGATTAGAGTATAATGCGATGAGCCGAAGTAAATTGGGCTTGTTTTGGTACAATTTTTTATAAGATGAAAGTTGGTAATAAAAAAATAAAAATTAATGTTTTTAGGAAAAAATAGGGAAACATCTCTCTCTAATTTTGGATAGTAGGAGAAGTCTAATATGTTTTTTTCTTATTAGTTAAGATTACTCAATAATATTATTAGAGAAATTTCAGTTTGTTAGAAAAAAAATTCAGCACGTTACAAAGAATTTTTTTATGAAAGCTAAATTTTTTTTGTGAAATTGAAATTTCTCTATATAGTGAAATTTATGTGTAAAAATATTGAGGGACCACAATTACTATGAAAATGTTAAATGTCATTTATCTTATCAAATTATAATATCAGGACCTTAAACTAAAAATCTCATTTTTTTAATAATATTTTTAAAAGTTATTTAATTCTTTTTATTTTCTATGCAATATGTTATTTAAAGGTGTAAATTATTGTCACAATACAATAACATGTCTCAACGCAAGAGCACGTAATAATTAGGGGTTGTTTAGGATGACCTAAATAAGTGTATTTTTGTCTTTTTACGTAAAGATGTGTAGGAAAATAGAGAGGTGATGTAATAGAAAAAACATAAAAAAATAAAAAGATAAATTATTTTGTAGTAGCCAAACTTAGCCTTAGAGCTATTACGCACTATTTCAAGAGTGATAGATTCTAGGCAAACCTCCTGGCGAATATTACGTGAAGTTAGTAATTTATAATTAACTATTTTCCGACATAAATATGAATATAACACAATCCCATAACACGAATAGTAATAAATTATGTTAGTGTCCAATCTATATAACATCAAGTTTATATAGATATTCAACTTAATAAAAAATTAATTATACATTTTAATGTTATTTCTAATAAGGGTATTATGACAATTTTGAATTCTTTACGTAACTCTTACCCCATATATATAATAAGATTTAAAGTTAATCTAGTAAAACATATATAATAATAGGGTATTACTTTTAAAAATTAGAGAAAAATTGAATTGAAATAAAAAAATATAAATAATTTGAATTTAACCAAATTAGTTGTATGAAATTTAACTTGTGGGGGAAAAAAATAATTTATTCATACATTTTGCATTTTTTATTAATATGACACATTAACACAACACAAATAAAAAATAAATTAAAAAGGATACAATCCCATAATATGACTGAAAAAAGGGTTGGACTTTTCTTCAGTCTATCATATGAACTAGAGTCCTGTCCATCACAGGTCTCGTTTCGAAAATCTAAATTGTTTATTTTATCAGGCTTTGCGTGTATATTATTCATAAAAAAATGAAGGGTTTACAAATATCGGATCGACTTAATTTTTTTTTATCAATGATATACACGTAAGGGCTAATAAAATGAACAATTCAAATTATTAAAACGAAACCTATTACGTGTCCAGACAACGCCCTCTAGTCTAAATTTAAACTGAAAAAAAGCCCAACTCAAAAAAATAAACGAATTCAGTTAGTGTTAAAAGAATTTTGACATAAATGCAAAATGAGTAATGCTCTACAAAATTACAAAATTTATATAAAATTTTCATCTGACTCATTGTCAGCGTTTCACTTTAAGACAAAATATTATTGAAGATAACTTTATTTACAATAATAACATTATTACGTCATTTTTATTAAGTTTTCTTTTATAGATTTTACATAAAAATGAAATCTTCCATACAAAATAACACAACACGAACAAAACTAACACGTCACGTTCTTATCCACGCTTACTCTCTCTCTTTTTTCCCATCAAATTTAAATTTGATAAAAAAAGTCTAGTTTAGGTTCTCTAATGTTAATATCAAACCAGTATCAAATTGAGGATGTCTTAAACTTTTAATCAAATTGAGGATGCTTAGAGGCTTTCATTAAATTATTGTAGATAGCCGTTAGCTTTATAGGTATGCAGGAGCACTAGACAACAGGTCAATTGTCTCCTCGGACATCCATTTCCTTGCAATTTATTGTAGAAAGTCTGTTTCAAAATTTGGGCAATTTACATTGGCCGGTTGATCGACTGGACATCCATCAGTTGTCTTCCTAGTTGACTGGTGTTTTGATAAAAATTCAAAATTCTTCGGTGGAATGCTCAAATTATATGAACATTTTATTCAAATTTTTACTCAAATTTGATTAAAAAAAAAAGGAATAAATTGGAAACACTCTAAAGCATCAAATAATAAGGTTGTACCAAACATGGCCTTTGTAATTTATGAAGAGAAAAATAGTTGAGAGCACTAAGGCCCCGTTTGTTTTCAGAGATAGAATGGAGGGGATTGATTGTGAGGGGATTGATAGTGAGGGGATTAAGTAAAATTGTGTTTGTTTTGATAATAGTTGTTAGTGTAGGGATTGTCAAATTATTTTTATATAAAATAATAAAAAAATACAAAAAAAATTAAACATTAATGTTTTAAAAAAAATACTCAACATGTAAAAAAATTTTAAAAAATAAAAATAAAATAAAAATTTCCAAAAAAAATAATGATTTTTACTTAACAAAAAATACAAAAAATTAAACATTAATGTTCAAAAAAAATGCCTGACATGTAAAAAATAAAATAATAAATAAATAAAATTTCTAATCCGTCGAACTATTTTTCTAATACCAAGAGGCCCATCCGAATCCTCTTGGAGAGGCCCATCTTAATTCGGAGCTCATTATCAATCATCTCCCCATCTCTCAAAACAAACACAATATTAGTGGGTCACATCTCACTACCAATTCCAATCTTCCCTCTAACTCTCTAAACAAACGGGGCCTAAAAATGATACTTTAATAGCATTATTAATGATGTGACAGTGGGTGCCGACTGCCTATGTCTTTTGTTTTTTTGATCTTTCTAATACAAAGTGCTATTAGTATATTTTTTTTATTTTTTTTATTTTTTTTAACCCAGGGGTGGGTGGCAACTTGGCAAGGGCCTGGGGTTTAAGCCCCTAGGTCCTGAGTTCGAATCCCCTCTGGGCCAATCTCCTGGGCGTAGCACAGTTGGTTAGGAGGTTGACCTCAAGGATGTGCGAATCCTGACTTACCGAAGCTTGCCTTGTGAGGTCGGGACAAGCTTTCAGGTTATAGTCTCTGGCTCGGAACGAACAACAGGACACCCTGGTGATCTCCTCGGGGCGCTGCCTTGGACCTGCGGGAGAGTGAGAGGATTTCCCTGTAACAAAAAAAAAAAAAAAAGTATATATTTTTTTTAATGATATGAATCATTATTGTTGCGAAGGACAGTAGGGTTAAAATGGAAATTTGGGCATACCTTTTGCGTGCCGACAGGGCCAACTCGGCCCAGGTAGGTCCCACGGCCTCAATTAAAGAAAAAGCAAACGGGCAGTACACGTTTTCCCGCAACTGGCGGCTGACCTATCTAGGCCCGGCCCATCCAAGCCCACGTTTATAAAATACTCTCTAATTTTCGGTCAACACGTGTCAAGATCACATCGTATTAACAGACCAGGTGTACCAAGGCTAGTGTCACGTCAAAACATTGCATGAAAATCACGTGGCCGTGCTTTTCTTCACATGTTTGCATTATACAGATATTCTACCATGTAGTGTTCGGATCAGTATTGTGTACATCCAACTTCGATCAACGGCCAGAAACTTCTTTCTCTCTCCCGTACTTTTTGATGGATTGGATCGTGCGGTTCGTGGTCAATCTGAATCCATTAGGTGTTTTATTTTAATTGATTCCTTCCGTTTATTATTATTTTCAAAATTATTTTTTGGTCATCTCATCTCTATCTTTAAAAGAAATAAATCATGTATTATAATATCAATCAGGCTGTTTGATTTGAATTTTTAGGATTTATTTTTTATGAAATTAAAATTTTTATTTTTTATATTTTTTTTATTGATTTTTTTAATGTTTTAAGTAATTTTTTTTTTTAATTTTTAGATATCAAAAAAATCTGTAAAAAATTCACTAATACCAAAAACAGAAAAAAAATAAATCAGAATTCAGTATATTTTTTTTCGTATTTTTATATATTTATTAATTTTTTAAAATATTTTTTTACAAATATTTTACTTTTTAGATACATCTAAATAATGTGTATCTAAAAAAAGAGAAACAAATTACTTAGAATTTTAAAAATATTCACTAAAAATAAAAAAATACGAAAAATAAAAAACTTAATTTTAAAAAAATTGAAACTAAACACACCGAATATGATTTAGGAATAAATAAATTTAATTTATAGGACCAACTTGTAAGGTGTCGTTTGGGATGAATTTTTTTTGTTTGATTTTTTAACTTTTTAGTTATTTTAGGGGTAGTTGAAATAATCTAAATAAGTATATTTTTTTTCTTTTTATGAAAAAATTTGTAGAAAAGTATAGACGTGATGTGACTCAAATAAATACACTTATATAGGTTATGTCAAACACCCCCTTAGATTAGCTAAATTTTTTTTGTTTGAGATGAATTTTTTAACTTTTTTTTATTTATTTATAATTTTATGAGAAAAATATAAAATGATTATAATTTAACTATGATATTTTATTTTATTAATTTTTTAATTTATTTTATTTTTTAATAAATTAAATTAACCCAACAATCTTGTCAAACAAGCCCACTTTGCTTATTGTTTGGCAGATAATAAAAGTGAAACTTGAAGCTTGAAAAATAACTTTATAATCAGCTTAATGTACTACAAAATGCTCGACCACATCAAGCTCTAACCTCAATTTTTTTCTTTTACGAAACAAATAATAAACAAAAATATGTACCACGTCCACATCGTCTTGACAACGTAACCATTTAAAAAATGTTTTATCCCACACAAACAATTGCTTGTTTTGGTTCCAGCTTAGTCAATGACAACCTCACAACCACCCATAAGTGCACAAAAAGTTGGGCCTACATCAACATCCTTGTCTCTATTAATATCTACTTTGTTAGGCAGTCAACCAATACAGGAGCAAGGATTCTATCCTTCTTCTGATCTCTACCTAACTCTCTTCTAGCAACGTTTCAGATTTATCTAAAGATAATTTAACAGCTCAAATTATTTTATTAAAAAACAGTAAAAATTATTAAAAAGTAATTTTTTTGGAATGATCTAAACCAATGAATTTTTTTAAGATGAATTTTGACTATTATAAGGAGGGAGTGAAGTAGAGAAAGAAAGGGAGATCCTTGCTCCCAATACAGTCCCCCTCTTTGAATTTTTTTTAAAAATTAATAATATATTTTTAACATAATTATATTTAATTTATTTGGCTTAAAATTTTAAATTTTTTTTTTAAAATTTTCAATTCGTATATTTTTATTTTAAATATATTTTTTAACATTTTAATTAATTTTTTTTCCTTTTATCTTTTAGATTCACTTAATCTAAATATATTTTAAAAAACAAATTTGTACAAAAATTTATTAAATACAACAAAATATTAAAATGTACTTTTGTATTTTATTGTATTCAATAATTTTTTAAAATAATTTTGTACAAATTTTCTACCTTTTTACTTTTAAGTATATATAGATTAAGTAGATTTAAAAAGTGAAAAAAAAAATTGATTAAAATGTGAAATTTTTTTTATTAAAAATAAAAAAATACGGATTGAAAACTCGGTATTTTTTTTTTTTTGAAATTTAAACCAAACAAAGTGATTTTTTTTTGAAATTTTAATTCTCAGAATAGTTAAATAATTTTTTACCAATTATTTCATATGAATAAAAATAATATTATTATAGATTTTAACTAATATATATATATATATATCTCTTTTTGTTTTAATGTCTACAAAGTATCTTTTTATTTCAGTGTCTACTCATTATCTACATTAGTTTTAGTCCTTTTAGTTAATCAAAAGAAAAATCAGTATAATTATGTCAATGGCCCTGTTTGGTAGAGCTGTGGGAAAGTGCTTATAGCTTATGCCTAAATAGCTTATAGCTTGTAACTTTCAGCTTAAGCTGATTTCCAGCTTATTCTTAAAGCATCTCCTGCCCCACTCAAAGAATAAGCTGATTTCTGACTTCCACAAAGCTATAAGCTATAAGCTATAAGTTAAACCAAACACATCAAAATAACTTAAATTAAGTTGAAAATTGAAATAAGCTGAAAAAAAGTTCTGCCAAAAAGGCGCAATAACATGAACTAATTGTATTTTTTTTTCTAAGTTCACGCAGGTAATTGTAGTGTCAGCTAGACAATTTTAGTGGTGTATATGGGCTGGGTCAGATTGAGGCCCGAGTTGGACATAATGCTAATCCAAACTATATGGGCCAATGTTGGGCCCAAATCTCAGGGTTTAGGATTTCTTTTGTTGGACCTGAGCTAGCCCCAACAAACTCATATCTAATGACCGAACAACAACACTTGAAATTTTCATATTTTTTCTATGGGTAAATTAGACTGATACTCCATGAGATTTACGTTTATTACAGTTTTCTCCCTCACCTTTTGAAAATTATATCTTCCCCCTGAAATTTAAAGTTTCATTACAGATTCCCCCCTCAGCCCTTTTAATTTTTTTAAATACCAATTTTACCCTCATTGGGTAAATTACATTGACACCCCTCACATTTTAAAAATTACAATCCCCTCCCTAAGGTTTAAAGTAATATTATCAATTGCCCCCTCGGTTAGTATTAGTTGGAAAAAAAATTAATTGAAAAAAAAATTTCATTGGAAAAAAATTAATTGAAAAAAAAATTTGTTAGTAAAATTTTTAAATTTTTGTTTAAAAACCAACGTAAACTCATTTTTTGAATTTACATTTTTTCCTCAAATTTATAAACTAAGACAATTATTTATAAACTCAAAAAATTACCAAATAAGTTTTTATGACAGTTTTTAAAATTTTTGTAAATATAAATTGAAAACTGAAAACGAAATGGTTACCAAACAGGCTTCAGATGGTAAAAATGTCGTAAAATTAACAAATAATTAAATAAGTTACCAACATAAGAAATGACTTATCAAAAGATTCTTAAGTTACGTATGGTTTGATTTTTAGAAATTTTTTTTTAAAATTAAAAATTAATTTGGTTAAGAAATAAAAAATAAAAAAATAATTTTTTAAAAATAATTTCATTTAAAAAATATTTTTTTTTATTTTTTATTTCTTAACCAAATTAATTTTTAATTTTTAATTTTTTTTTTCTAAAAATCAAACCGTACATAGCTTAAGAATCTTTTGATAAGTCATTTCTTACGTTGGTAACTTATTTAATTATTTGTTAATTTTACGACATTTTTACCATCTGAGACCTGTTTGGTAACCATTTCGTTTTCAATTTTCAATTTATATTTACAAAAATTTAAAAAACTGTCATAAAAACTTGTTTGATAATTTTTTTTGGTTTATAAATGGTTGTCTCAGTTTGTAAATTTGATGAGAAAACGTAAATTAAAAAAATGAGTTTACGTTGATTTTTAAACAAAAATTTAAAAATTTTACTAACAAATTTTTTTTTTAATTAATTTTTTTTTCAGTGATTTTTTTTCCAACTAATACTAACCGATGGGACAATTGGTAATGCTACTTTAAACCTTACGGAGGGGATTGTAATTTCTAAAATGTGAGGGTTGTCAATGTAATTTACCCAATGAGGGTAAAATTGGTATTTAAAAAAATTAAAAGGGTTGAAGGGGGAATCTGTAACAAAACTTTAAATCTCAGGAGGGGAGATGTAATTTTCAAAAAGTGAGGGGAGAAACTGTAGTAAACATAAACCTCAGGGAGTGTCAGTGTAATTTACCCTTTTTCTATTAAGCTTCAATGCATCCCAAATTGGTTCAATGTGCCCCTACTTTCACTTTTTTGAACTGAAAAAAATGATGCTTTGAGGTGTTATCATTATATCCATGGACTCAATTTCCGGAATAACCGTTTGATGGCCTGATTTAACCCAATTCGTAAGAAGGGATCCACCATCAAAATATTTTTAGGTGTTTAATATATATAGGACCTCACTAAAAAGTAAATTATTAAAATCATTTTTTCAATATAAAAATAATAGAACCAACAGTCCTTTCATCATCAACATAGATTTCTAAGGTCGTTAATGGATATAATTTTTTTTTTTTTTTTTTTGTATACTAGCAAAAATGATTTTGAGATTAATTCTATCAATTTAACATCCTCTTTCATTGACAGAGGTTAGGATTTGATTCTTGTAATGACTTCAATAAGTTAACAAATGATCATAATCCATAAGCTTACATTTGTTGGAGAAATGTGTAAATTTACTTGTCACAACAAATCAAATTGACGAAAAATAGGGAGCTTCTATTTACACACCCAAAATACCCTTTCTACACATCTCCCCCTCACACACTTTTTACACACCCCTTCATTAAGTGTGTGTGGAGAGGGGGTTTGGTGTGTGTGAATAGAAGCCCCCCCGAAAAATAACCCCCTTTTTGGGTCAACTTTTTAATTGAATAGGAAGATTTAGTGATAGTCAAATTTGTCTTTCAAAATGATAAGAATTATAGAGGTACTTTCAAAACTTCCTAATATTTTAAAACTTGTTTCTTTTACTATATTACCCTCATATTTATCAGCTCTTCTATTAAGCCATCTTCACAGTGTATTTCAAAGTAAAATTTTACTTTGAATGATAGTAAACTTTACTCTGATTCAGAGTAATAGTAAAGTTTACTAAGATGTAAAATAAAATTTTATATCATTAAGCAAATCAATATGTTTTTAACGAGTAAAATTTTACTTTGAATCATAGTAAACTTTACTCTGATTCAGAGTAAGATTTAAAATAAAATTTTATATTGTTAAGCAAAATCAACATGTTTTTAACCTAAGTAAAATTTTACTTTGAATCATAGTAAACTTTACTATGATTTAGAGTAAAATTTTACTCTGAAAGTACAATTTTACTCTGAATCAGAGTAAAGTTTACTATGATTTAAAGTAAAATTTTATATTGTTAAGTAAATCAACATATTTTTAATCAGAGTAAAATTTTGCTGTTACAAAAAATAAAATATATACTAAATGAATGAACCAGGTCAAATTTTATCTCGTGCGTATTATAATACAATACACCCTTGTCTCTGTCTTGGCATTTATATTTTATTCTCCATTGTTTTGCTCAACGCCGTTCTTTTTTTTTTAAGGTACAACAGAAATTAAAAAACAAACTAGGCCCTCTCCCTGGAGAGGCCGATCATATCTGCAGCAAGGTAACATTGAATTTCCTTTAGTGGTTCATTAACCACCAATATATCTTCAGGTTGCTCCACTCCAAATTTTGCCAAAGCATTCGCACACAAATTTCCCTCTTTATAGATGTGGTGGATGGTGCATTCACATCCTCTGAAAATTATTTTTGCGTCCTCCAACAGTCCCTTAAAAGGAAATTTGTCATCTGTGGCATTTTCTATCAGTTGCACTACTTGTTCAGCATTAGTCTCAATGATCACGTCATGCATACCCTTCTGGAGTATCATTGTCATTCTTTTATAGAGAGCCTACAGTTCCGCCTCCAAGCTTGTTCCACTATCCAGCCTTCCATAGTAGCCACACACCCAAGTGCCTCGTTCGTCTCTGAAAACTCCTCCAAAGCCTCCTCCACCTCCCAATTTCCTTGCTCAACGCTGTTCAAAAGCACTCAAAGCATATAATTAGAAAAGAAAAAGCACTCAAAGCATACAATTAATAATAAATAAAAAAAGAGGGTTAAACATCAAAATGGCATCGAGATTAGCTGTTGAACTCGATTTCTTCAGAATGGAGAGACTGCTCCTCCAAACCTCTTCCCAATAAGCTTTTCGATTGCCGTCGAAGCTTTCGAGGTTCGTCCTCATCAATTTGATTTCGTTTTTAAAATTCATTATCTCTCTTATTATTTGAAAATCATTTCGGTGTATCTAATTTTCATATACATATGCAGATATTCAAAGTTACATTTCAAAAATGAATCCCGAGCTTTTGAAGACTGTGATTGCTTCTGGCTCTGTGGACCAAAGCACCAATTTGTCAAAATCGTCTTCATTTTCAGTTTCGGTGACTCTGAAACAGGAAGAGAATGTCTTTCTCGCTTCCCCCTCTACACTCCGACTAGATCTCCTTTGAAACCCTAGCCATGGTATTATCGTCTATGTATAAGCAATAGTTGTATCAGACTAAGCTTGAGAGATTGAGATGGTGATTAGGGAAGATTTAGTTTAGGGTATAATAGTCTGATAAAATATTTAAATAATAAATTTTGTCATTTATACAAGATTTTATAATTATGAAGGGTTTTAAAAGTATAATTTTTTTCTTAGTTCTTTTAACAATAAAAGGAAAATAAGAAGAGTTTATAGCCAAATTTCCCAATAAAAATTGATGATTAAGTTATTTTGTAATTTAACTAGAAGTTTATAAGTTTACTGTCATAATCAAAAATAAAGTAGCTGAAGTGGGTTTTTCATGTCAAATGTGGGTACAATTTAAAAATTAAAAAAAAAAAAATCCTAAAAATTCATAAAAATTAGAAAAAAAAAGGCCAATAAAATAAAGAAAACAACTCACTAAAAAGGTTAAGAAATTCAATTTCCATGGCATTTTTTCTTTTTCTTTTTGAGGATCCTTATTCTTTTATAATGAGTGGTGTTTTGAAAAGTTGGTAAAAAATTAATTTTTTGACTTTTTTAGTCTATTTTGTCTTTTTGTAAGTAAAAAATGTGAGAGGTGATATAATTCAAAATGGGTAAAAAGCTAAAAGCTAACTTTTTTGTTACTTCCCAAAACACCCCTGAATCTCTCATCAATAATTTTACTGTGATAATTCATTGGTTTAAGTTCAAAATTAAAATAAAATTACATTATTTTACAATGTGTTATTATTACTTTTGTATAAAAAAAGAACACAATATTTTAATATCATTTTACTTTGATTTTAAACTCGAAAAGTTTTATATATTTTATTAAAGTATTGGTTTCTCTCCAATCTCAGATCGGATTAGAGGATGCTGGTGGATCCGTGAGAGTTTATTACGAGTCTCGTTTTGATAATCCGAACTATTAAATGTGTAGAACTTGTCGAGTATTATATGGTTATAAAAAATCATGTTAATTAGATATCGATAGTTATGTAATCAAATCAGTTTTGTATAAACAAAAATAGACGGTGAAAAAATAAACGGTTGATAGAAAACTAATTCGATGAGATAGTTATCGATATCTGATTAACGTGATTTTTTATAGAGTTATAGTACTCTACAAATTCTACATATTAAACGATTCGGATTATCGAAACGGAATCCATGATGAATCCTCTAATACAATGTGGGACTAGAGGAAAGCCAGACTTTTTACTAATTTGTCTGGTTGTAATGTAAACGACCACGATGACCGTAGTTCCTCATCTCTCATACAATAGTGTTGTTAAAAAAACATAAAGCAAAAAACATGTCCATAGCAGTCATGCCAGTAGTTCCTCATCCTTCATACCATAAAGTCATCTGTCCATTCACAGCAAAAAAACCACTGTCCATTCATCTAAAAAATTTACAACTTACCAAATTTGGCCCTGATTTAAGAAAACTTCTTAGTTCTATTGCAAAATCAGCCTCATATATCAGAGGGCAAAATAGTCCAATAACCAATATTGACAGTTTTTACCGTTACAACAAATCATATAGGCCTCAATGGACCTCATCTACGAAAACAACGGTTTAGCCAATGATTTGGTCAAAAAACAAGAAGCAATTCAAACTCTCTCTCTGTCTCTAACCCTTTCTCTTCCCTCATCTCCACCTTCATGACCAAACACTCAATCCACAAACCATGAAAATCACTCAAATTCACACAAAAATCAACCACAAATTCACAATTCACCGGCGGGTTTTTCCCGGGGAGACGTAAATTAACGGGGAAGAAGTGAAGTAATGGCCATTGTTCATGTTCTTGGATTGTACATCCTCTGTTTCTACATATCCTTGATTGTGTCTCCAATGGGTTGTTATGCAGTTTCTGATTCTGAAGCTCTGCTCAAGCTCAAGAAATCGTTTACCAACACCACTGCCATCGACTCATGGGCCTCGGGATCAAGTCCTTGCGTCGTAAACAAGACATGGGTTGGTCTCAATTGTGAGAATGGATTCGTAAGCATTCTTCGTCTCGAAGATATGGGTTTGTCTGGGAAAATTGATGTTGATGCTCTGCTTGGATTGGACGGTCTTCGTGTGATTAGTTTACAGAACAATGCTTTTTCGGGTTCTATTCCGGAATTGAATCGTTTGGGTGCTTTAAAAGCCATTTTCTTGTCGAACAATCAGTTTTCTGGTGAAATTCCCGCTGATTTCTTCGAAAAAATGCAGTCTTTGAGGAAAGTGTGGCTTGGGATGAATAATTTCAGGGGTCGAATTCCGGAATCATTGGCTAAACTTCACAATCTAGCAGAGTTACACCTTGAAAACAATCATTTTTCCGGGCCAATTCCATCGTTAGAAC